>JAVIWB010006284.1:600000-907316 GCA_031893035.1 Dermolepida albohirtum | reverse complement strand
AATTCAACTTTCCGGTATAATGCAAGCACGAACAAAAGCACGTATGCTGATAATACGATTTTTTTATTGTTAGTTAAACGAAAAAATATGTAAAAGCCAATCAAGTAGCTAGTAATAAAATATCAATTACATAAAAGTGGTTTAGTTCTAATAATCTAATATTAAATACCGAAGAAACCAAAATATTACTTTTATAATGAACATGAATGAACGATGAATGCAAGTCATTAAAAATATTGGGACTCTATTTAGGCAGTCATGTGAATTCGTCTGGACATATAATACAAATATCAAGAAAGTTATCGACTGCAACATACAGAATGAGAATGATAAAACAATTTACTACGGCGATACGAATGTTAGGAGGTGTAGGCAAGAGATTCTTGTAAAGAAGAATTTATTAATCAAGAGATACTAATCATACCATATGAATACATACTTATCGTTGTACAATATGTATATATATACAAACTGAGACAAGTATCTTTAAAACAGAAAAGTACATGAGTATAAAACTAGACGCGGAGACACATTAAAGTTATCGCAACACAAACTAAAAGCAACGCAAAATGGAGTTTAACATAAACACCATGAGCAGTTCTGAATTTCAGAAAGCGATCAAGAAGACAAGGCCTATTATTCTCTGGATGAATACCTGCGTCCACAAAATATTGTAATGAAACTCCTGGTATTCATTTTTATATATACATTTTATTCTACTATTTCTTTCTATATTTTACATTGATTGGCGAGTGAGTGGCGATTGCAATAAATAAATATTATTATACATGAATAAGGTTTGTTATAATGAGACCGTAACTATTAATGCTGCCAACTATGTATGTTGTTCGTGTTCCAAATGGAGGTAAAAATCTATCAGCTCGGAAAGTTGAAATACATGTTATCTGCTTCTGGTATTCCGGGCTGGAACCGCGTCACTAGTATATCTGCCGACGTTTCGTACCCCTTTGCATGGGACATCTTCAGAGCTGAACTACTGCACTGAAACAGTTTCGGTGCAGTAGTTCAACCCTGAAGATATCCCATACAAATGAGTACGAAACGTCGGCAGATATACTAGTGACGCGGTTCCAGCCCGGAAACCGAGAAGCAGATAATATGGACCACGACCGCGGAAGTCTACGTACCAAATTGAAATACATGCTTTATATAATTTTACACAGTACTGATTTAGTAGGACAAGATCCAAACTTGCAGCGAAATTGCAGACAGACCAACTGTTTATCATACTATAGTATGGTATGTCTTCCAAAATGCATAATCTTACTATAGTAGAGACTGCGTCTCTAAGCCGTAATCGATATTAAAAATCTGGGTTGATGCTTTTCGTTTTGAAATGAAAAACAATCGGCTGCCTAAACAAATTAAAAATGTGTGATGAAAAATAGAAGATATACGGTGATAGTATAAACTTACTTGAATAATTAGATTAGACGCGAATGGTTCAAAATTTTGATAAAAATTTGATGGTATAATTGATTATTCTTTCTTATCCAAAGATGAAAACAACAATAAATAGATAATAGAAAACTCGGTGCCTTGCATTTTATTAAATTTGTTGTTAAAGGATAATACAAGTATGAGTATTACAAGGAACAGTTTCGAATCCTAACTCTATGAAATTCTACAGCATCCACAATATTTATCAAACCTATTTTTAAAGGAATATCATTTTCATAAACATTTGAATATGTTTCACGGTATACTGTTTGTACCATACCAACCCTGGAAAACCTGTGGTTAACAAGAGCTTAGAATATTTTTTGAAAGGTTTGGAAAAATTATTTTTAACAGATAGGAGATAATGGGGTGTTAAATTATTGTATCGTTGTTAACTTATGCTATGAAAAGATGTTTCTGCTGCTGCTGCAACAGTTTGTAGAAAAAGTGGTAAAGTATCACACCACTGTACTACAAATAGTTATACGTCAGTAAAAATGTGGTTTGTTTTCTAAAACATCAATCTAACAAAACGCATGATTTTTGAAAAGGTAAGGCTGGCTAATTATATGTATATATATATATAACTTGTTTTGCTGCATGACAACAACAAATTACCATTTCTATGTTCCTTATGCATTTAATTCTAGTAATAAATTAAATGGAATGATCAACTTCACGTTTCTCTTAAAATATACTAACCAATATTTGTCTCGACTTCTAGGAAAGCATATTTTATACATACGTATGCACATGCACGTCACTTTGCGTCAAATTAAGGATCATTTTGATTCACCGACCATTTCCAGTCGACAACTCGTCGGCATTAAATTAACATAAATTAGTTGTAACTTTTAGATAAAATATGATCGGCATTTAATTTTATTGTATTTCCATTCCTCCTGAATTATAATCCCCAAATAATTCGAATTTGTAGCGCTTATTATTTATTGTTTTCAAATCGGTCATGATAAATTAACTTTTACTGGTTTGAATATTTGAAATATTATTCAACACGGCTTGTGTATTTTTTCGCTGCTTGGAATTTAAAGTATTCTCAAGAAATTATTCTAATTCTGTTTTAATACCCGTAACACATCCTAAAATATTAGACTGTAAAATTTATTGTTTTAAATAATATTGCAGGTTGTATTAAATATATGTTGTGGTGATTTGTGGACATTAAATTTTAATTCTTAAAAATAACTAGCTCTACATTTTAGACACTAATTACAATCGTTATAACTTTTAAAACTGGTTATTTAATAACCGCTTTTATGATCTCCTTTCTAACAATTGGATTATAATTCTATTGTTTGACACCAGATTATTTAGAACATTATGTCTATTAATTATTTCAAAAATATTGAAAGACACGATAACATGAGTCACAATTCCAATAAAACGTTAGCAAAAGATTTTAAATTTGTTTATTACAGGTAGTTAGTTAACAAAAAGGAAATAAAAGAAACAAAATAATATGAAGACATAAATTAATTTGATTTCATACAATTTTCAAATTTTCATTTGCGTTTACTCGGGCGTTTAGATCTAAGAAATTATTTCTTAAGTGTTCGTTTAATAAAAAAAGATTATTTTACATTAAGTTTATATTTTTTATTTTCTGATGCCATGTATGTATGTATAGTATATGTATGTTCCTACATATACCATTATTGTAAATGACACTTTCTTAAACAGAACACTGATTCTGTTCTTCGAAATTATTAGAATAGAGAGATCTTTTATTGTTATCTGTCATTACGATTTATTATTTTATTGTATATGCGGCGTATGCATTTAGTGCTATTTTCTAAATTTGTTTTATATACTTTTACATCACTTTTTGTCTTTTAAGTATTTTTATTTCTCTTTAACCAGTAGAACATTATCGCTAGCTTTGAAATTATTTAAAAAATTCTACAGGGTATTTACTAAATATGCGGTAAAAATTCAGGGAGTTATACAACATTAAAAAATGATGATTAAAAAATTGTTGAATTATCCTGCAACAGATAGAACTGCATTTTAATGCATAGGCAAATAACAGCACATGACTGTATATATATATATATATACAAATGTACGAAAATAGCAGTACAAAATGAATACTCATAAATAACATTTAAAACGGACAATCCAGATACATGACGTGTATCTATATATATATATATATATATATATATATATATATATATATATATATATATATACAATAAACATTAGTAAATATTGGTAAACGAGCAATATAAATTAGCTCTATACGTAATTTTTAAAATAGAAATGTATCGTTAGAATTAATTTATGTTTTAAAAATTTGTATTACACAAATAATATAAAATAGAAAGTGTCAGACAAAATTTCACTTATAAAAAAATGTCATTACAATCATATTTATAATAACAAAGATATTTTCTTTGATTTTATTAAACCCCTGTGTATATGACAAATTTTTCTCCTGCGGCAAACACTCGAAAATTGAAAAACGACAAAGCCGCAGGTGTTTTTATGGATTTCTCCTTTTATCTGTAGACTTTCTCTCCTACTGCGTTTTCTTTTTTCTCCTAAGTTATGCTTCCCGCGACAAACTAAAAGTAAATCCAATAAACAGCCGCAGCGACGCATTATTGACGTTTATGCTACATTTAACTCGGAACGTTTATAGTTGTTAAATTTACAGACATATTTCATCGACGTTCATATGCGGCTTTAAGAAATGACGAGTGAATATATGTATGCGGTCTTCTTCGCTGAAAAAAGATGGAATAATATAAAATATAGTTGTAAGTCATTCAATTGTTGCATTAGAGATGAATACGCGTATTTAGTTTTCTTTGAATTATAAACAAATGAAACCAGATGAATTATGGTCTTGTCTGAAGAACGCAAAAACACGTTCTTCGTCACATGTTTAGCGCAATAACTAGCTTTGAAACAGGCACGTAAACAATTTATAGTGAAATTTAAAATGAATAATTTCATAGTTACAAAGCACTTGAACATTTATGAAACAAAAGCATTATGAACTATCGCTCTACATAAAATTGTAGTCTGTTGCATAAGCTGCAATAGATAAGCTTTTTTGTAATAGTTTCTCGTTTGGAATCATAGTTATTGTTACGTTAACCTGGTTTGAATAGCTTGTGCGCAGATAAGGCCGAAAGTTAAACTTATATTTATTATACAATAATAAAATAAAAGTGGTTATATATAACAACTTAAACATTCTTTTAATAATTAAGCTATGCTACAGTTCAGATACACATAAAATTCTTCAGCTCAACTGCACATAAATATATAAAAATTGTATCGCAGCCTTTATCTCCAGTATTATAACATGCACTACATATACAATATAAACAGATACAGGCAAACTGAAAAGTTCGTAGCTCCGTAAATGTATCATCTTTTATTGAATTACATGTAAATGCTTATCTCTTTGCTTGCGTGGTGATAACCGCTACCTCTTTGCTCCGCATATGTTTATCTGCTGCGCCGTCGTTTTACGCATCAAAACTTATTTGCTCTGTTACAGTATCAGTTGCTCCACTGTAGTATCAAATGTTCCGCTGCAGTATCCTATTTCCCAAAAAAATAAAAATGTGTATATTAAATAGTTATTAATACGTAGAGTCAACCACTTTTTAATCAATATGTGTTACTGTATCCTAGTGCACTAGATTTTCTTATTCTTTCGTTATCTGCTTTGTTCCGCTGCGGTATAGGATAATTTAAATTAAATATTATTCTCCACTGCAATAGCGTACATATGTTTATATGTATATACCTTGTTACATGCTTATTTCGACACCGTCCCAAATTTCGTGAACCTCACTGCACGTAGTAATTGAATGCCTTTTGTGAAATTTTTGTCCATTTTTTCCAATCATTATCGGAATTTCTAAAATCATATTTAATTTGATATATTACGGTCCTGCTATTAAGTTTCTAACGGCAACGTACCAGCTGAAATTCTTGGTTTCTATACTCAACAACTGAATGATTCTGATAATAACTAGGAACATCTCACAAAACTGTGCTAGTTTGAAAAACGGTACCTTTTGTATTAGCAATTACATTTCCCCGTAAACATCTCCTGGCCTGTACCGAAACCCTTTCGAATAATTGCAAACATCACAAGATACTAGTGACGTGAACACACTCCGGATTATCTCAATGCAGAATCCTCGAGTGGGTCAAGGTAGAGAATTTTAAGTGTTACATGCAATCTGTACGTTTCAGTAGCTATAAGTTTTTATTTTTGTCAGTAATTCAAGTACACTTAAAGTCAACGTATCATATCGTCAAAATAATTAGCTGATTAGTAAGATCAGAGACAGTAGTAAATTGTTTGTTATTTGTTGTTTTCAATGAATGGGCTTTTGGCCAAAAAAAACTTGTAAGCTGCATACGTATCCAGTCCAACACATTATTTTTCGATTAGGATGTTATAATTTAAGATCTTTTGAAACCAATTGGCTTAGAATTATTAGGGATCTACTTACTAGAATTGCCCTATTTTGTCACTAGTTATTTCGGTAGTAAATTTAGATCTGAAATACGAATAATATTCATTTAATATTCACAATTGGCTGGTATTTATACACATAACTATAGATCTGCCATACCAGAATCTTTTATCTGTTATTAACAATTAGATGATATTAATAGAAATGACTTTTAGAGCTGAGATCAGTATCACTCCCTCAACTTGATAATTAGCTAGAATTTATTCCAATAACTTTGTTATCTTAGTTACCCTAATTGTTCTTTTGTTTTTCTTCTTGCTTTTTCCCCTTTCGTTATATTAATTATTTGTTATAAACATTTTATTAGTACCTTTGAAATCTCGTATACTAGGGTTAGTCATTTAATCCCGGGGTACTTGTGAATATTTTTTCGGCATTCTTGTTAATAAATGAGTTGACTGTTAACAATTGATTACGAGTTTTCTTCCCACTGCATCCTAGTGTTTATTTTATTTTTGTATTACCCAACTTTTGTTGTTTGGCCATTAGCACGTATTGGAGAAATCATTTGTGCTTCAGCATTAGCAGGGAAGTTTGTTGGGATTAAATGCTGTTGCGCCCGTTAAGAACTTTGATACAGGAACCACCGAACTCTCCGAATTTACTGGCTACTCCCTTCCTAGGAGTAGCAAAAAGAACGTAAGTTTTTTTTATAACTTTATTAAGGTAATCAATACGGGTTTGTAGTGTTACGATCAACCAGGCTCAAGTGTAGAGAGGGGCGTTACAACCAGCCACAGATATTTGTATATACTTACTTCTATGTGTGATGACACCTAATCACTCAATTTTGTCGTTCACTGCAAAATTTGGAAATATGTATTTGTATATGGTGAGAACGAATAATTTTATTAAATTCATTTTATAAGTTTATGTATTTAGCGTTTGCAGAAATTATTTGTACCTTCGTACAGGTACTTTAGGGCGCAAACGTCAGGCTTAAGAAATTGCAAAGAAATACAGCCAACCATGACTGCAAATATTGCAACCCTCGATGTTCAATATCTATGTTGTATCCGCTATATTTCTTGCTTTGTGTATCACTCCGCGCTAAAGACCCCTTATACGTATGCGCAGTTAGCCGACATTGCGTACCTTACGTATAGAAAATGTAAAGCGGGGGACGGGAGGGAATTCTCACTGCCTATAATCGCTTCGTGTTAATATCACATACCTGTGACTGACGTAATACGTATGTAACAATACAAATTATCATGTTACACAGATTAATTTTGTATCTATTTTGATTTGTTGAAAAATAATTTTTGTTAGTTGAATAAATAAGAATATTTGTCAATGGCGAGGGTATCTATTCTTTATGGTTTCATATGTACATTTTTCTTCTCTTGTTTGCCTCCGTTTTTTATAAACGTTTGAAAATACACGCATTATAATATGAATTGTAGGTAAATACAGAGAAATATAGATGAATATATAAATTCGCAGGCAAATAGATTTTTTTTGTATTATCTAAATGGTTTCAATATATCATTTAGTTTCATAGTACTGGAGTTGTGACGCAGTAATCGGTTCCTAGGTTTTTTAATTAATCGAATAAAAAAAACATAACAGATGTAATAATACAACGTACATTGATTGGTAAATTCACAAATGCAAAACATTAATTGAATAAATAAAAGTACAATATTACGTAAAAGTACTGCAATATTACGTAATATAATGTATGCATATATCAGAGCTATATTAATTCAGTAGGTCCAAACTTACTTTTTACATTCGCGTATTTCAATTTTGGTACAAAATTACTGATCCTTTATCTAAAATTTAAAATAAAAATGATTAAGTAAACATTAAAAAACTATTGGATCAACGTGGTTACATTAATAACTCAAATCATCTGTCTGAACTTAATCATTCCTTGCATACTTGAATCAATCTGATCGTTTTGGGATCGAATATGGGCGGCAATTTCAATGTCGGTAGAACAAAGGAGATACAAGTACTATTACCTAAGATAGGCGAGACAGGAACAGAAATACCAAAAGATATGAGAAAAGAAACGATAACAGAAATGTAAATGCAAATCCTAGAAGAATAAGCAACAATAAAACACTTGAATATATATGAAGCCATATAATAAAAGATACCTCAGTTCTTGGGCGAGTTTGTAGTTTCAACAGGAGTGGCTGCAATAAATCGTCCCAAGAACTAACGAATAGTTTTAAATAATAAGTAAGTGGCTTCTTATCTAATCACTTATCGCCAAGTTTTACTTTCTATTTACCAAACTTTATATCTAATAAAAAGTAAGGGTTTCAATAAACAATTTTACATGCAAAGAAGAAATTAAGTATAGAGAGCTAATATTTCATGTTGATGTGAATATCAAAGCGGTCGGGTACGAAATAGGACAATTTTAACTCGGGTCTCGAACGTATAAGTACATTGCTTGCTCGTATTTTCCCGATTCCCATCCGTTTTCCACTGTTTAGTAGATCCAGCTTCTCCACATTTTTTTACACGTACTTTTAGTGATATATAAATAGTTGAAAAATGTTGAAACGTGCACAAACCTGGTTAGGATCTAAATTTCTGTAATTATCGAATTATAAGAATAAAAAATTCTAGCTCATAATTAATCCTTTAGTTGTATTTTTTTACTTCATCAGATAGAACAATAAAGAATATTGTTGACGAATAGTCAATTCTGACGCAACAATAATGAACGTACGAGGGAGCGTTTTTATATTCGCGGAATGGGGGACAAGGGGTGGAAATAAAAAAACCAAATTATTTTTCTTTTTCAATATATTCACCTGCAAGACGGATACATTTTTCACATCTTTCAATTAATTTATTTATACTCTCATAAAAAAATGATTTCTCTTATCTGCAAAATACGCCGAAACTGCCTCCTTGACTTCATCATCGGCAGTAAATTTTTTACCCCGCAGCTCTTTTTTCATTTTCGGAAACAGGTAATAATCACTCGGGGCCAGGTCTGGGCTGTAGGGTGGGTTATTCACAATTTTGAAGCCCACCTTATGCAGGGCAGCTAACGCAACGCGGCTCTTGTGGACGGGCGCGTTGTCGTGCAAAAGCAGAACACCTTTTGTCAACTTTCCCCGTCTTTTCCTTTAATGGCTTCTTTTAGTCGCTCTAATATTGAAGCGTAATATTCTCCGGTTATAGAAACAGCTTTATCTTTATAATCAATCAACAATATTCCTTCCGAGTCCCAAAATACCGTTGCCATGAGTTTCCCAGCTGATTGTGACACTTTAAATTTCTTGGGAGGTCCTGTGCCCTTTTTATGCCACTGCATGGAGTCTTGTTTGGACTCAGGTTCATAATGATGAACCCAAGTTTCGTCTCCAGTAACAATTCCACTCAATACACCATCCTTGTCTTCATTACAGAGGTCCAAAAATGCACGCGAACACTATACGCGCTGTTGTTTTTGCGGCGGCGTGAGCATTCTCGGCTCCCATCTTGCGCTGGCCTTAGACATGCCGAGATGATCGTGTAGGATTTTAAAAATTGTTGTATCGGATACTCCAACCATTTCTGCGAGTTGTTTCTTCTTTAGTCGAGCATCTTCGAGTAAAATTTGTTCAACTTTTTGGATAAGTGCTGGCGTGGTCACCTCAATGTTCCTGCCCGGCCTCGGGTCGTCTTCAAGGGATTCCCTTCCTTGTTTAAATAAACTATGCCACTTGTACACCATGGTTTTTCCTGGACAAGAGTCGCCGTAAACCAATGACATCTCATTCATTATGGTCGCGACTGATTTTCCTTGCCTGGTAAGGAACTTTATAACGGCACGATATTCGATTTTTTCCATATTTCACTTTTCACTCCTGATTATGTTACTTGGTTGACGACAGCTCAAAGACTAACCTCTCTAATAACAATGAAACTTCGTATTTATACTAATCATGAGTCGCTGCACAGGCCACGCCCCCAATGCGCCTACTCACCCCTCTACAACCCGCTCATTCCGCGAATATAAAAACGCTCCCTCGTATTAGTTAAATACATTCTGCTGTTTCGTGTTTAAATGAAGTAGATTTTCTTCAGGACAGTCAGATGATTTCCAGCTAGTGCGAGAGTAATGAACTACAGTCTAATATTGGTAAGCGTTGTAAAGTAACTTATACGATAATGACATGTCCATTGTTAACATCTACCCCATACAAGAAACATTGCTCTCAACTTTGTTCCAAATATCAGTGAAGCTTCTAAAGCAGCATCTAAAGCACTAGGATTTATACCAATAATGCGAAGAGAATTTGCAGATGCAACGTTACTATATTACGCATAACATAATATCAAAATTAAAACAGGCAAATCTTGTTTGGTTAGCGATTTACGTTAGTGATAGTCATAACCATGAACAAATTCAGAATCCTTGACGCATAAAAAAAATGACGTTTATTTCAAAAGAGGTAATAATTTGAGCAATATTATGAATAAATTGTATCTTCGTTTTTTAGCCAGAAAGAGAGAATACCAAAGTGCAGCATTTTTTAAAAGATTAGTAAATAATAAAGTTAATTGCCCGCACCTACTTTCTAAAATTTCAAGAAAAATGCTTGGTAAACATCTCGTAACGCTCTGAACTTTACTACAGCAACAGCCACAACTAATATGTTGTTACTTGCTTAAGTATTATTAATATGTAGATCCGCAAATAAGCATTTTGGTATTGGTTTCTCTGACTTGAAATTTTAATTATGATTTATTTTTTCCCGTGATTTTCACTATGTATTTGTCCATTTGTATACTTATTTATTCGCTTATAGTATTCTATTGACTGCATATCACTTATTTAATTTATATTGATTCACGTATAAATTTTGTTATATAATTGAACCCCTGCCGAACAATAAAGATTATATTATTATTATTATTATAATTGAATAGAAACGGGCAATATAAATATTAATAAAATATTAAAGATTCGAGTTCTAGTTACATTATTCTAGATAACTTGCTAAAAAGTACTAAAGTGGCTTAGCCTAAGCCACAATCTGGTGTCATGATTAAATATATAAAAGAAGTAGTGTTGTGTGACTCAACATACACGTATGGTAAACCACGACAACTGACTCTTTGGCACCTTAAGCTATAACTTATTTGCAACACTGCTAGCTGTATATATAGCTAGCGGTATATATATATATATATATATATACCGCTAGATAAGAAAACATGCTTCTTTCAATCCAAAAAAGATGAGCGAGATTTCGTCGAAACGTTTCGTTGAAGAAGATCCTTTTGAGGACACTCATAATTTCCTTGAATATATTGAACATAAATCAATTTAATGGTCAAAATATTCTCTATAATATATATCAAAAAGCATCTATATTTTAATAAACAACTGTGCAATTGGTCTCTTAATTTGTTTTTGAAAATCACAACCACAAATGTTATTAATATTCTACTGTTTCTCTAAATTTCTAAACGAAGGTAAAGCTTTTCTCATACTCATACATACATATATTGTGTAATATATTGTTACTTAATGCACTGTATTTTCACAAATTAATGAGTTTTTTTTAGACTTAACTGAAATTAGTAAACATAATTTAGAAAGTTTTACTGTTACTGAACCACATAGATCAAACCCTCAAAGAAATTTAGTTAAAGTAGTTACCAACTTTCGTAATATTAAAGGCATATATTTTCTCATTTATTTTATTTTTTTCTAAATTGAAAGAAGGTGCGAAAAAGAAGAAGAGAATTCTTCATAAAACCATTGCTCCCTTTACGAAAACATTTTTTGGAACAAAGCATTACATAAATTTATTTTCTTATTTATTTGACAATTATATACTTAACAGTTAAAATGAATATCTATGTACAAGAAAAATCTATTTTCACCGCCAAAGATTAATAAAGTACTATAAAAAAGGATATATATGCGATCCATAAGCCCATTAAAAATACAGGGAAAGCAATTTTCTTTTTCTCCCCAGACGTCAATATATTTGCGAATAAACAGGATAAGAAAGTTCTGAATA
This sequence comes from Dermolepida albohirtum, assembly GCA_031893035.1. Classification (NCBI taxonomy): domain Eukaryota; kingdom Metazoa; phylum Arthropoda; class Insecta; order Coleoptera; family Scarabaeidae; genus Dermolepida; species Dermolepida albohirtum. Next base: position 895,336 of record JAVIWB010006284.1, on the reverse strand, counting down.
AAGGCCGGGAAGCAAAAATAATAACAATAATCATTTTTTCTCTTTCTTTTCTTTAGACACAAAATATTCACAACGAAAATCGGCACTCGAACTCCGGATTATTGTTTGTCGATAAATAAGTTAACAAGCGAGGCGAATTCTGAATATCACTTTTATACGTCTCGTCGTTTTTCCCCAGAAAGGATCTGCCCGAACCCCATCTATTCTGCGGGCACCACCACTTAAACCGGTCCTCCGATAGCGTTCGCCAACGAGTTATTTATTCATAAAATATAACTTCCAGCTGACTGCGAATCACGGCGTTTCTCACTTATTAATATTTAATGCATCACCTTTCGTGAGAGATTGTTATTATTCGAAAATACGGTACCACCTGGTAGTAAAAATATATAACACTAAGCTTTCCGCGATATTGCCTGGATTGTTCCGTTCCGTTTATTTAATTTTTATATTACAGGAAGGTGTATAAAAGAACAAAGGAGTTAGTGAGCACTTTATTAGTTTGCGCTATTTCATTATATATGAATGTGTAATAAATACGTAAAAAAGCAGAATATTTTATTTAGGTATTCAAATATACTTTACTGAAAACTATTATTGATATTTTTAAGTTACGGTACATACAATATATGGACGTGTATTCCTGTTTGAAAGTTATACATAAATAGCAGAGATGGTACTAGAAGTGCTTGTTGGAGAAATTTAATCAATAATTAGAAAACAACTGGAATGGCCAACGTATATTCTTATAATACTTTCCCCAAATGTATGCCTAAAACGCTTACAAAACTATGATTTCCATTTCACTCTAATTAGTGTTTCATTTTTCATTTACAATGAATTGGGCATTATAATTTAATAAGTAAAATAAAAAACTTCTTCGAAAAAAAATTAGTTTATTTATAAAAAAAGGCGGTGCTTCAATATATGAGGGTTTTATGAATATTGCCGCATAAGTTAAAAATTCTCAAAACGGGGTAATTTTACCATATTACACCAAACTATTCCTCTTTATATAATGGCTCGAATAACAAACGAATTTAGTAAACAATTTAATGTTAGTATATCTGTAGCGCAATTGGAAATCACGTCGATGAAGCTAACTTGCATGGATACACTGGAGTAGATATGTACATTAAATAGAAACCGTCAAAATGCGAAAATGCATAACTCTATTTTATGGACTGATGAGAGACTCTATCACCTGACTTGGATCTGATTGAAAATTCTCTTTAATTAATTACTTGCAGCAATATGTCAGAGAACTGGTCGATACCATTGAAAGAGACTAAGTTAGTCAAATGTACTATAATTAATCAAATGTACAGTAATTCACACACATACACTGTAAAATAATCAAATAGTGGACGGTCAAATGTACATACTCATGCTTTAGCCCTATAGAATCTTGGATGAGAACAACTTTATTCCTACTGATGAATGCGGTGCGTTTTTTCATCGAATTTTCATAAACACGTTGCAGTTAATGGACTTTAATATCCATGTTAAGTGCTTCATTGCGGTTTAAGAATTGAAGATCAATAATATCACGATGAACGCATCATAAATATTTTGCTTCCGTGAAGTTCAGTATTTTGGGTTGGTTGTGGAGATTTATCTTTGTTAATCCACTACTTTTTTGTGCTAAATATTGTTTTATGTGACCCGTTTTTTGTTATCTCTTAACATATGTTTTTAAAAATAATTCACTACTCCGTTGTACGAGACTTATCGTTATGGATAAACAACCTGCTTTGTTCTTTATGTGCAGCCTAAATAGCTAGCTTCTTAACATTTCCTATCTTTTCTAAATGGCGACATATGGTGGTTCATGATGTATTTAATATAGAAAAATGGGTCACCAATGATATCAAAAATTTATCATCGAAGTTTGGAACTGTCTTCATCTTCCAAAGATTATCCCCAGAATAAAATTTAGCAAATCAATTACACACTTGGCAGTCAGTTATGATTCCTTTATCATAAACAGCTATATAACTATTCCTTAGATGTAATAAGAATGAAAGATCCTTATTTACAGCCAGCAAGTTCAATACTGTCGATTTAGATGAGTCGATAAGAACATATTGTTAAAGTTATTACCAAAAACGGAAGTTAATTATGACTCATTCCAATATACATATATGACATAGCATGTTATCTTTTACATTTTCTCAATATTATTTGAGCAGAATAAACTTAAGAAATATTTTGCTGAATTTGTTGGAATAATAACAGATTACCCAGAACAAGTACAAAGAGTCTTACGCTTTAATAAATTTAGCGCATTTAATTAAACGCTAATATGGGATTCGATGATTATAATTATATTCGAATCAGACTTCCAATTTAGCTGGATGTTAACTGGAGAAATATTTATTGTTTTACTTAAAATTGATGTTTTAAGATCATATTTATGTTTAGTAGGCAATGAAACTAAAACTCAGTACTTGATCTAACCTGACGGAGTTAGTTTTGCATGCGTCTGAATATTGAGAATGATTCAATTAACTGAAAAACAACATACTGCCATTTGGATGAAAATTTATTTTAGTGACTACGTCAATAAAACTTTTAAAAGGTATAACTCTAAATCTACCAAAAAAGGGGACAACCCAAAGCCACGACTAATGAAGTTATTGCTATAGTATTAGAAGAATGAAACTATAATATATGCTGCCGATCAGTAGTTGGAATATTGATGATATTCTTAAGGACTACGATTTATTTGAATAGCACTTTTAGTCGCCACATATGTCGATATCGGGCAATAGGCAACCCCCATTGGATGCAAGAAGGGCATACACAACAACCGTATTTTTGGTTGGCTTTTCATTCATGTACACTAACTGGACACATATCTTTTACATGATCGAATTGTTCTTAATACAGAGAACGATAGCGAATTGCCTATAAGTGTTTGGTTCCAACAGTACAGAACAACCCCTCTCAGTATATGCATAATGATCAAAGTTTTTTAAATGAAATATTACCAGATCAATGGATTGGATGATGAAGATTTACTGAATGGTCTGTACGGTCTACAGATTTAAATCTCCTAGATTTTTATCTTTGGAGATATTTAAAATCTGTGGCTTATACAAAATAACCTCATAATTTGGACGAGTTATGGCAGAGAACAACTGAGCAATTAATTCGTTAGGAGGCATCGTCATCCAAGAATTTGATGTTTGTTAACCCCCAAAGCAGAGCTCTATTGAAATACTCAGAAATATACACTGCATTTCATTTAAAATAAAAAAGTTTACATAATTTTCGGCTAACCCGGAAGTCTGAACTGAATATATACATATATGCTCAATAAAATCTCTATTTAATCATAATAGATCCATACATTTGCCTAATCATGTACAGTAATTATCAAAAGAATATATAGGATAGTTACTTCTATAAACAATAAAAAGCGTAAAGTTGGTCAAACTTTCTAGAGGAAATTATTTTTTAAGATTTTTAATTTTGTTGAACTAAACTCTAAATCGTTGCCTTAGGCAATTTGTTTTTCGAATCTCTTAACTAAAGTAAAATAAAAACGTTTTGATTAGCAATTCATAAATTTTTAAAATCTTTATTTTAATGCATGCATTAGTAGATTTAGCAATAAAAACGATCAATTATGAATGCATTATCATTACATTGTTTCGTGTGCCACATATTATGGAATATAAACAGACATCGTACGTGTATAAAGTGTTTTGTGTAAAACACGCGGTACGAATACCTGCTAAGGAAATAAAGCGAGAAAAAGGAATTACTAAGCATAGCAGCGCGATACAAGCTTCGAGCCTGTGTTCGTCGGTGGGCGCCCGTATTTTCTGAATTTTGGAGGAAATTTAATTAAGACGCGTGACGATATAACCTTTACAATAATCTCAAATGTATCTGAGAGAAAATTGAATAAGACGTTGAATTTAATTTTAATTGTTTTATCCTCTGAGTGAGGAAAGAGAAAATCAGTACAAATAATTAATCTGTGAAGTTTAATAAGTCCTTAATAATGAAGGTAATTTCTAATATATTAGTGAACCGAAGAAAAGGCGTACTAAAAATTAATAAATTAAGTTGTTCAATTAATTCAAGCACGTCAAACACTTGTAAAAAAGATGAAATTTGCAAGTAATTACGGGACGCCTTTTTGGTATACTACAGGAATTTAATGAAGAAAATCCAACGGTAAAAATATACAGAAATAATGTTAGTGAATGTATTAATAAATATCTTCATTATCCATTCTGAGAATAAAATATACATTACGAGATAAATATTCTCATACAGCACAATATTTTTAATTTTCAGTTTCTTTTTTAGGATGTCTTTTATAATTTTTTAAGGGTTGGCCTATGGTTCCTTTGAATTAACTAAGCGTAGCATCTAGCTATTATAACTTATACACGTTGTGCCTTTGATATTTACATTACTACTGATTATATTTGTTTTGTTTTTAAATCCATGAAATAGTCCTGAATGATACACTTTTTTTGAAACTTACTCAAATTTGTTTCAAAGGATAAAGATTACAATGAAATTGCAAAGTGCATTAGTATAAATTACTTTTTTAACTCAAATTAAGTCGTGCCTTTTAGAGTTTCAAGAAATTATATTCAAATTTTAAGAATTATTCACAATGAAAATGTTTTTGGTTAATATTTTTTGCTTTGTTGAGATTGTGGAATACAAGTTCCACAAAATAAAAAAAAATCTGTCAATTTCTGAGATACATGAAAAGATCTTACTACACTGATTGTATTCCAACCAAAATAGTAGATAAATGACTATACGTATTCTTTTTAAAATCAAAGTTTCTGTACTGTAATGTCCATACATAGATGTAACGTTTTTACAAATACTCTAAAAATTTTACATAGTAAACTGTGCACATGAGTACATGATATATGATAAATTCCTCACATTTTCTGTACATTTGAATGTTGTTGCATATCGACTGAAAATAACAAGTACTCAATAGTATTGACAATTTTAACGCTAAGAATATCGGCAATAATTTCACAGTTAAGGTTGAAATTGGAGACGAACTTCTACAATCCGCCTTCAAGAGACATGAATATAAGCATCCTCCTATTAGCCTAGATAATAAAGAGATAAATGATTCTTCTGTAAATCTTTGAATAAATAGCACAAAAATATTGGAAGATTTAAGGTCAATAGAAAGAAATAGCTGCATTTGTATAAGTTACGCTTTAGTGAGGAGGAATTGACTATTTAACTCATGAACATATGTACGAGGGAGCGTTTTTATATTCGCGGAATGGGGGACAAGGGGTGGAAATAAAAAAACCCAATTATTTTTCTTTTTCAATATATTCACCTGCAAGACGGATACATTTTTCACATCTTTCAATTAATTTATTTATACCCTCATAAAAAAATGATTTCTCTTTGTCTGCAAAATACGCCGAAACTGCCTCCTTGACTTCATCATCGGCAGTAAATTTTTTACCCCGCAGCTCTTTTTTCATTTTCGGAAACAGGTAATAATCACTCGGGGCCAGGTCTGGGCTGTAGGGTGGGTGATTCACAATTTCGAAGCCCACCTTATGCAGGGCAGCTAACGCAACGCGGCTCTTGTGGACGGGCGCGTTGTCGTGCAAAAGCAGAACACCTTTTGTCAATTTTTCCCGTCTTTTCCTTTAATGGCTTCTTTTAGTCGCTCTAATATTGAAGCGTAATATTCTCCGGTTATAGAAACACCTTTATCTTTATAATCAATCAACAATATTCCTTCCGAGTCCCAAAATACCGTTGCCATGAGTTTCCCAGCTGATTGTGACACTTTAAATTTCTTGGGAGGTGCTGTGCCCTTTTTATGCCACTGCATGGAGTCTTGTTTGGACTCAGGTTCATAATGATGAACCCAAGTTTTGTCTCCAGTAACAATTCCACTCAATACACCATCCTTGTCTTCATTACAGAGGTCCAAAAATGCACGCGAACACTCTACGCGCTGTTGTTTTTGCGGCGGCGTGAGCATTCTCGGCACCAATCTTGCGCTGACCTTAGACATGCCGAGATGATTGTGTAGGATTTTAAAAATTGTTGTATCTGATACTCCAACCATTTCTGCGAGTTGTTACTTCTTTAGTCGAGCATCTTCGAGTGCAATTTGTTCAACTTTTTGGATAAGTGCTGGCGTGGTCACCTCAATGCTCCTGCCCGGCCTCGGGTCGTCTTCAAGGGATTCCCTTCCTTGTTTAAATAAACTATGCCACTTGTACACCATGGTTTTTCCTGGACAAGAGTCGCCGTAAACCAATGACATCTCATTCATTATGGTCGCGACTGATTTTCCTTGCCTGGTAAGGAACTTTATAACGGCACGATATTCGATTTTTTCCATATTTCACTTTTCACTCCTGATTATGTTACTTGGTTGACGATAGCTCAAAGACTAACTGTCTAATAACAATGAAACTTCGTATTTATACTAATCATAAGTCGCTGCACAGGCCATGCCCCAAATGCGCCTACTCACCCCTCTACAACCCGCTCATTCCGCGAATATAAAAACGCTCCCTCGTATATTATTGACTTTCTTGTTAAGTATGGAAAAAATCTTGGAAAGATGCCATTTGTATTACAAAATTCTAAATAGATACTATTCAGTTGCGTTTGCACGTGAACAGATTACTTTTGATATGAATAAGAAATAGAAGGTTTATTACTAAAACACACAAAATATATTATTACAGTACATCATAATGAACTATTGAAAGAATAATTAGAAAATAAAAAATTGTAAAAAAGCTATTGTAATCTAGACGATCTATTATTAAGTCAATATTTTTTTTAATGTAATAATATCGAAACACAGTTAATGTTGTTTAATACTATTGCTAGCTACACTTTCCAAAATATAATCATAACATACATTGTCGTATGCGTGCGCTGTTCAAACGATGCATCATTATGTGAACTATTCACAAACGCAGTTAGATAGGTACTAAAATTAATGGACGGGCAATAAGGTACTTATTCAATTATATTGCGAGTGACATTATCGCCATCAATGTATATATACAGTAACATGTTCAAGTATTACGAAACACAATGTGACAAAACAGGGCTCAATGAAATGAATGCACATTAAAAGTGGCGTTTAATGTACTTCGGCAATTTACTGTAGAATAGAAATCTTCCACGCCACTCGAAAGCATTCATGAGGCCCCACGTAAGTTGAATTATTGCTGAAATTGCGCTCCCTCCCTCTCACTCTCTCTATTCCTGTACTGCAGCTTGTTGCTACTGGAAGACGGCAGTTGATTGTGCGACAAAATATTTAACTTAAAATTCTAAGCAACCATAAATAACAGATTCGTACTAGCTGTTCAGCGCAGTAGCCATATAACACATAAACTGTACATGTTCCTGAAAGTATTTCTACATTTGCAGACAGAGCGTAAATATTATGATAAATAATTGAATGGTTGTAGAGAAAAACAAAATAACTTTAATGTTATTTGTATGAAATATTGTAGTTGAAGTTTTTAATTACGTAGGTATTCACAGTCGGTGTCACTTCTAGAACCATCCTCTTGATTTTTTCGTGTTGTAGTTTATATAAACGTTTGGCTGTTTATACTAGTAGCTTCTTCAAGATCTATTATTAGCTAACAGCAGAAACTGACAATATACAAAGGGTACTAGGAAAGTTTTGCAATACAGCTTTGTTTATTTAATTTTTTCAAAGTAATTTCCCCTACACTCAATACCCCTCTCCAAACTCGGAAAAAAATCTTTAAACCAGTTCTGCACTAGGGAGGAAAGCACACTCGTTGTCCCAAGCCCGCAGAAGGTCCCCATCACTGAAAAACCTGTTTACTAAATTTTTAGCATCTCCCGGCACCAAGTCACACGTCGTCATTTGTTCTTCAGTCAGTCGATACGCCACCCAGAGAGAACAAAAAGTTTCTTCACGTGCAAATGATCGTGTAGAATCGAACGGATTGCTGGTGCATTTTGGCCTGAATTACCCTCTATCTGTTGATAGGTCATTCCCCTGTCATCATCAAGCATTTTCCTCGCAGTGGTAACGTTTTCCTCAGTAGCTGACGTTCGTGGCTTTCTCGACCTCTCAGCATCCTTCACAGTTAAATTTCTCCTTTGGAATTCTCTCTACCACCTGAATATCGTTGTGTGGCGTGGACAAACATCACCTAGTGCAAGAGTCATTTATTCGAAGCAGTGGTCTATGTTTAAACCACGCACGAAATTATAACGCAAAACTGCTCTTATCGCATTTCGTCACCCCGATGCCATCGCAAGCATTTTACACTCTCACTGCTAATGAATAACTGAGCCGATCGACATGGCGCTGCGGCTACTATGCACGTATGAACATTTCTCAACATGCAGCAACAAGCAGCTTCCTACGATTCATTGTTGCGTCATATTGCAGAACTTTCCTAGTACCCTTTGTAACAATGAAGCGTTGATAGCAACTACAACACGGCGAAACCCACAAAAATATTGTACTAATATTTTTTGTGTAGCTATTTTGTTTGCTTAAGGAAAAAATCATGGGTGGATAGAAAATTCTATACATAGTAGTTCCCATTGAATTACATCTATGTCCAACAATCATAGTATTAACAATAAATATTACATCGACCGCGGAAGTTTACAAACCAGATTAATAATAAAAATAATTTATGTAGGACCAATTAATATAAATTTTCAGAAATATTGGCTAAAATAGGTCAACAACTTTGTATCCTATTATTTATGCAAAAAGCATTTTACTCTATAACAATCAATAGAAAATAGTAAATCTTTGATAAATATTTTGAAAATTCTAAGATTCGCTTTTATTTTTGTATCTAATTTCAAAAATTACAGACCTTTTAATATAAGCATTCTATGACTGTTTTATGAGAAGATGAAAGTATATATGTACATATGTACCTTATCTTAAATTACTTTAAACGTATATTAGATAATTCTTCACATAAATTGTTAAGGTGGAAAGTATTTGAAATTTCCATGAATTGTTAATACTAATCATTTAAAGCAGTAAATGAAATTGAATTAAATTTATTATTTAAATCAAGTTCTGACTAATAATAATCAGACTTGGTTTTAAATGAGCACAACTAATCTCATAGTAGGGGTAGCCGTTTAGTGTAAATGTAAATATAAGTAATGCTAAAAATGGAGTTACATCTAATAGATGTCATTTAATACAGAAGAGATAATTATGATATTTTTATTAGCAGCATTCGAATAACACAGGAAAATTAAAATACCATTAAAATATTTGTATCCTAATGTAGAATATTCAAGGACGCCATTGGTAATTATCTGGAAATAGCAAGGCAACTTCGGCATCTTTTGACTAAAAAGATTAATTATCTCGAAATCTAAATTAATGATTGTAGGAAAGAAGGTCTTACACAAATGATGTAATTTGTACTTTGTACTACTATATCGTGTTACATTTTTCGAGATGTATAGTCAAATATTATAGAAAAGCGTCCTTACGTTTGAGAAGTGCAGTCTCCCAGATTTGACCAAATGAAACTAATTAAGATATAGATCACAAAAATAATTTATTTCGTCCATTTTCTCAAAACTACGAAACAAGTGAAAAACTATCTTATTTTCTGATATTTTAAATATATAATAGCGGATAAGTTAGAGAATCAAATAACCCAGAATAAAGAAATATATGTAGACCAAGGATTAAAAGGTAAAAGAAGGAAATGAAATAAATATGAATCGATAGGTAATTCTTAAACTATTTTAAATTATAACACATTTAATTTTTATTTTAAAATTAACGTTATATGTATATCGCGCGGGATGTGGCGTATATAAGGGGTTTTCCAATAGGAACTTGACAACTTTTAATTCAATTTGTGAACGCACCCTTTCACTAATCATCGAACTGTCACTGTCAATTTATTCAATAAACTTAACATTTTCATCATGGTAAAGTACACGAACGAACAACGTCTGCAAATTATAAAAATTTACTACAGAAATTCGGAGTCGGAGACCGCTACTTTAAGAACGTTAACTCTGATTTTCGGTCGCAATTCTCGCCCTAGTAGACAGGCAGTAACAAGTTTAGTGCAAAAATTTGAGTCTACATATTCGTTGTGTGATGTTGCCGTGCCAGTGAAACAACGGGTTGGTCGAAGTGTCGTAAATATCGCTGCTGTTGAAACGTCCGTAGCAAATGATCCAAATCAGTCAATTTCACGGCGTTCTCAAGAGTTGGGCATCGCCCAGACTACTTTATGGCGAATTTTGCGTAAGGATCTTGGTTTACACCCATACAAGATCAAACTGACTCAAGAATTGAAGCCGATGGACCATTTGAAGCGATGTACGTTCTCCGATTGGGCTTTGGAAAAGATGCGCCAAGATGATCAATTTCATCGCAAAATCATTTTCAGTGACGAAGCTCATTTTTGGCTCAATGGGTTCGTCAATAAGCAAAATATGCGTTATTGGTCGGGTGAAAATCCACATGTGCTTCATGAAACACCACTTCATCCACAAAAAATAACTGTTTGGTGAGGTTTGCATGCCGGCGGCGTCATAGGGCCATATTTTTTCGTCGACGATAATGATCGTCACGTTACTGTGAATGGTAATCGTTATCTCCCTATGATTACCGATTATTTTTGGCCCGAATTGGAAGATATGGACTTGGACAACATGTGGTTTCAGCAGGACGGTGCCACAAGCCACACAGCACACGCTACAATAGATTAATTGAAGAGTAAGTTTGATGAGCGTGTTATCTCAAGAAATGGACCAGTCGATTGGCCGCCTCGTTCGTGCGATTTAACGCCTCTAGACTTTTTTCTTTAGGGCTACGTCAAGTTATAGGTCTATGCCAACAAGCCGATAACGTTGGAAGAGCTAAGAGCCAACATTGAACGCGAAATAGCAGCCGTTTCGGCCGAATTGTGTGGCCGAGTCATCGAAAATTGGGTCCAACGAATCAACCGCTGCAAACGTGCCCGCGGTGGCCATATGAACGAAGTAGAGTTCCATTCATAAATGTTTCGGTTGTACTTCAACCCGATAATAAAGTTTTTGAAATATCTCAAATGGTCTGCATTTTATTTTGAAAGAAAGTTGTCAAGTCCTTATTGGAAAACCCTTTATTAAAATTATAACAAAATATCATAAAAAGGTAAATGCTTCCAGCTGTATTTTTATATAAACGATTTGAATAACTATTACAAATACAAAATCCTGCTTTTACGAAGTTCTGGTAAGGTCGATGTTAATCAACGAATTTCTGTGTATTTTTGTTAGTTCTTAGAAGTGAATAATTTAAAATCTTAACCACCAAAACTGATTTTAAAATTGTAATAAAAGTAGAGTGAAATCATGATTAAGAAATAAAGAGGCAGTTGAGTTCTAAAACTTAGGCATAGTAAATATATCCTAAAGTCTGTCGTCAAGTTTAGCTGCCGCTAAAATTAAATAGTTTTAGAAGAACTAAACTGTCAATAGGTCATTAGGTATCTATAGAAATGAACTCCTTTGCGAATTATATAACTTAAAAGATAAAATCGTTTTTCAGATTGTTAAAATATCTTCTCGTATCGATTAATACTTTTCAAAGAAAATCTAGGTACTACAAAGGGTACTAGAAAAGTTTTGCAATATGACGCAACAATAAATTGTAGGAAGCTGCTTGTTACTGCATATTGAGACATGTTCATACGTGCATAGCAGCCGCCGCTCTATATCAATGGGCTCAGTTATGCCTTAGCAGTGAGAGTGTAAAGTGCTTGCGATGGCATCGTGGTCACGAAATGAGATAAGGGCAGTCTTGCGTTATAATTTCGTGCGTGGTTTAAATATAGACCAGTACTTCTCTAGTAACTCTTGCACTAGGTGATATTTGCCAAATCGCAAAACGATATTCATTTGGTATAGGGAATTCCAAAGGGGTAATTTAACTGTGGAGGATGCTGAGAGGCCGAGAAGGCCACGAACATCAGTTACGCAGGAAAACGTTACTACTGTGAGGAAAATGCTTGACAGGGAGAGGCAAGTGACCTACCAACAGATAGAGGATACTTCAGGCCTAAATGCACCTGTAATTCGTTCGATTCTACATCGGGACAATCTCGGGTATGTGAACAAAATCGTGACAGGTGACAAGACTTGGCTGTACTATTGCGATGTGCCGACCAAAGCTCAAAACAAAGTTTGGGTCTTTGATGATGAGGACACACCCGTAGTTGTCAGAAAATCCCGATCTGTAAAGAAGAAAATGATAGCTGTATTTTTCGAATTGAGTGGAATTGTGGAACGCGTCGTTTTGGAGACAGAAGACAATCACAGCTAAGTGGTGCTGCTGAACAGTGCCTGCCTAAAGTCAGTCAATGAAGAACCTGCGGCCAAAGTTAAGAATGGGCACCTGGTTCCTTCATCACGATAATGCTCCAGCTCACCGCGCCAAAGCCTGCACCGAATATTTGACCACGACAAGATTGAAATGAGTGTGCTGTACTTGAAACTTGGCAGAACTAGTTTAAAGATTGCTTTCGGAGGATGGAGAAGTGTATTGAGTGTAGAGGAAATTACTTTGAAAAAATTAAATATACAAAGCTGTATTGCAAAACTTTCCTAGTACTCTTTGTATGTTATTACACTCCTGTCATAAATGATATTACAGGCTCTTGCCACTTATGACAGTTTCTTTATTAGAACAACAGTTTTTCGACATACTAGGTCGGCAACAGCTAGTACTGCTTATCGATATCTTACTTTAATCCCGGATATTTATTTTTCAACAGCCTTTCAAGTTATGATAATGAGTATTATAATATTATATAAAGAAATATTCGGTGCTATTTTATTATTTCAGAGAATGTTCATAATTCAGAAGTAGATAATTGGCACTTTCTTGCAGCTAGCGAAGTAACTGTTCTAGGACTTTTATATTCATTTAAATAGCTGATCATTCTTTACTCATATGTGCAATGAATTTTTAAAGAGTTTTGATAATAAATTATGTTTAAAGTTGCTAGTCAGTATAACACTAACTTTAACTTTTATTTATTTTCAATAATAGCTTTTTTAATTAATAAGTGAAAAAACCATGAAATTATATTTGAAATACTAAAAATCTATTTACCTTGATCCATAGTAAATACAGACTGCATATCAAAGTTACTTTGTTCTTGTATTTATTTACATAGCTACTGTTCTAGTGTGAAGCTGATGATCATGTCCATGACACAAACGAAGAGAGACGGACAGTAAACGAGTGTAAAAGAGAATAGATAGTGTATATCTGAAATAGAGTGGTAACAAGTGTAATATATGGATGCAGTTGAACAGCGTTGGTCGAACATTGGACTGTCGACGCCGGCTCGTTCCTAATGATAGACTGCCAGCACCGGGTACCCTCATACAGTTTGAACATAGAAAGAGCCCGGTAAAGTTGCAAGAATGGGAGCTGCTCGCCATTTGGACTTATCAAATAACATACTGCACACGTGAGTCCCATTAAAGAATGAAGCATTTGCCTCCAACATGATATATTGACGTCGTAAGGTACGTTTTTATTCCGCGTTATATTAAATGTTTCGTTTTACTCCATATCTCTTGCATGCACTATACTTTCGCACAAACGAAATCAAATTAAACGTGTATATTATTAATTTATTTCAACACTAATACTTCTGTTTTCCATTTCAGATATAATAGCATTTATTCAAATCAGTTAATAGGAGATTTGCATCCAGTCGAACATATATGAATACGGCATGTTAAGTTAAGGACTATGCCTTAAATTTTTAGGACTAGATAAGATAAATAAATAATTATACTTATTTATTTATACATGCCTTCTGATATCTTATTAAAAATAAAATAAAACCACAAGATAATTTTTTATGTTTCTTCTTTTCTCGACAAATAATTCTAAAAACCTTATAGAAACCACACATATGAGAAAATGGCATGTGACAGAATGAAACAGACAATAGCAGCGCATACGAAAAAAGACGGCCGGCCAATATTGGAACTAATAATCCAACACAACATACAGGACCAATCAAATAAAGAATTATCGCAATAAAGACAATACAACTGGATTTTGCTCCTCCATTAGCAGATGACGATTCTAAACTAATATTCACAACAAGAATAGCTACAAACCCTGCGCGCGCACTGACACGATAAACCGCTTTTACGCCCTCACAACATCATGCATGACGAACACCTTCACAAAGTGCAAACACACCCCACGAGACTAAAGACCAATACGAAAATACACAGACACGCTCGACGAAACGAAACATTCTTTTGGACGATGATATGGACATGACTTTTGGAACATGCTATATACGAGGGAGCGTTTTTATATTCGCGGAATGGGGGTGGAAATAAAAAAACCAAATTATTTTTCTTTTTCAATATATTCACCTGCAAGACGGATACATTTTTCACATCTTTCAATTAATTTATTTACACCCTCATAAAAAAATGATTTCTCTTTATCTGCAAAATACGCCGAAACTGCCTCCTTGACTTCATCATCGGCAGTAAATTTTTTACCCCGCAGCTCTTTTTTCATTTTTGGAAACAGGTAGTAATCACTCGGGGCCAGGTCTGGGCTGTAGGGTGGGTGATTCACAATTTCGAAGCCCACCTTATGCAGGGCAGCTAACGCAACGCGGCTCTTGTGGACGGGCGCGTTGTCGTGCAAAAGCAGAACACCTTTTGTCAATTTTCCCCGTCTTTTCTCTTTAATGGCTTCTTTTAGTCGCTCTAATATTGAAGCGTAATATTCTCCGGTTATAGAAACACCTTTATCTTTAATCAATCAACAATATTCCTTCCGAGTCCCAAAATACCGTTGCCATGAGTTTCCCAGCTGATTGTGACACTTTAAATTTCTTGGGAGGTGCTGTGCCCTTTTTATGCCACTGCATGGAGTCTTGTTTGGACTCAGGTTCATAATGATGAACCCAAGTTTCGTCTCCAGTAACAATTCCACTTAATACACCATCCTTGTCTTCATTACAGAGGTCCAAAAATGCACGCGAACATTCTACGCGCTGTTGTTTTTGCGGCGGCGTGAGCATTCTCGGCACCCATATTGCGCTGACCTTAGACATGCCGAGATGATCGTGTAGGATTTTAAAAATTGTTGTATCGGATACTCCAACCATTTCTGCGAGTTGTTTCTTCTTTAGTCGAGCATCTTCGAGTACAATTTGTTCAACTTTTTGAATAAGTGCTGGCGTGGTCACCTCAATGCTCCTGCCCGGCCTCGGGTCGTCTTCAAGGGATTCCCTTCCTTGTTTAAATAAACTATGCCACTTGTACACCATGGTTTTTCCTGGACAAGAGTCGCCGTAAACCAATGACATCTCATTCATTATGGTCGCGACTGATTTTCTTTGCCTGGTAAGGAACTTTATAACGGGACGATATTCGATTTTTTCCATATTTCACTTTTCACTCCTGATTATGTTACTTGGTTGACGATAGCTCAAAGACTAACTGTCTAATAACAATCAAACTTCGTATTTATACTAATCATGAGTCGCTGCACAGGCCATGCCCCCAATGCGCCTACTCACCCCTCTACAACCCGCTCATTCCGCGAATATAAAAACGCTCCCTCGTACAACAGGAAACCACTAATCACTTATGGAAACCGCAACTGCGTTAAAGAAAAAGAAAAAATCAATTCAAAAGCCGGATGTTTACTTTTCATATGGATTTTTATATGTGCTAGAAAGAGAGAGAGAGAAAGAGGAAGCGATACTAAATCCCTTTAGATTGTCTATTATAGATTGTACCAGTAAGCGCATAGACCTCTAAATATTGGTTTTGCATTACTAAACTTTCAACTTTGGACATCATTTCGAGTTTTCACAAATCTTCTAAAAATTTTAGACCATTAATAGACTAACATATATAAAGCAGACAAATAAAACGTCAATGTGATACAGTTCATTTATTCGTTCAGATCAGGAAATAGTTATTTCGTTTGCGACACAGTTTAACGTACGTCGAAGCAACTAGTATCAGATAATTCTTGTTTTTCTTACTTAGGTACTTACTAGGTAGGTCGAAGGATGATGGATACATATATGTTTATTGTTGATTCAAGTGCAAATTTTAAATTACATAAATACACATAATTTTTGATTATTCTAAAGTTTATATTCTCAAGTTAAAAACTTGAAATTAACGGCATTAACGGACGGTTATAAAAAATTGCTTGCAAATCGTATCAACCAATTTAATTAAAAAAAAGAAAACAAATTCAAAAAGCGAATAACTTTAAAAAAGCGAGGAAAAATAGACAGGAATGTGAAGAGTCAGACAAACCTAATTTAAATTCAATTTGCCTTTATTTGCGAAGTTAACAATTTAAATTTTAAGGGCTATAATTGTCGTAAAATTCCAATTTGTCAAATAAAATTATTGACACTTTTTAACAGTCAAGTTTCTTCGAGTAAATAGAAACTGGAAAACTCCAGTTTGAGGGTAGCAAAAAGTATGAGGGAGCTGAAATTCTTTACCTTCACTGAATCAGGACGGCCGATTGCCTTTTAAAGTGGAATAACGCTAAAAGTTTCCGAGCCTCCTAAACTTTGTATATAATGCCCTCTTGTACCATGCTGGCATACTCTTTTAGTATTAACTCTACCGTCTATGAAAAACTCAACTGCTAGGAAAAAGAAACTAACTTAATATAAATTAAATTAAATACTGTTCTTATAGAAGTGCAATGTGAAGAAAATATAAAAATCTAAATGTCTTTCATTTGGATAAAATAAGACAATCATTGTAAAAAAATGCAAAACTGATTCAATTTCGTACAAAACACAAACGATGCATCTAATAATTTCGCCGTCAGAATTCGTTGCGAACGAAGTTAGATAATAACAAAACTCACCGAACCTCATAAATATTTAACAAGAAGAAATTTCAAATTAACGACCGTTGACTCCTAAACGGTTTTGAATACCCTTCATAATCTTATTTCTTCTCCGTTCCGTTTCTTTTATGCGCATTTCTTAAAGTGATTGACGTTCGAGATATATCAGGACCCACGACATGACCCCAGGAAAACAAATTATGAGTAAATATTTATGAAACGCCAACGTCACGTTCACTCAATTACTTTGAACGATTACTTTCGTGTCATCAAAAATATTTTTTTCATAATTTTCATAAAAGAAAAAGGTCTCTATGATGGAGGGGAAAATCCTTAGGTAGTCGTAATTGACGTGTCTTATATTTTTACAATTTCGAATTTTTCGTTTATAAGTTTGAATACATTTATATGAAATGTCCTGAAAATACATTGCTGTTATATATAAATGTCATTTTACATTATTTCCGTAAAAAGTACATAAAATTGGTTCTCATTGTAATATAAATCTTTTTTTGTCATGAAGTTTACTAAATGTAACTTGATATACCAATTAGTGGAGGATGGACTAATGCCAACAACGATTTTTTTGTATTTTGCTATATATGTATATACCGGGTGTAGCAATTACCTGTATTATGTTTATTACGTACTTTTTAGCTATTCACTCGAAACATGTTAAACAAAAGCTATTTGGGATCAACTACACTATTTGTAAAATTATTTAGAAATATACAGGCTGTTTAGCTTTATCTGTACCTTATATAACTTTGTCATTTTAAATATAAAACTCCGTATATTCTAACATCATCAGAGTTCCTGTTATATAGCAAGGAAAGTTTGTATTATAAACTTAATGCTGCAATTAAACGGTTTTCGAGATATTCCATTTAAAAAAAAATTCATTTATGTAGTTCTCTTAGAAAATTGATTTCATTTAAATTAATTATTGCATTACTTCAAATTGAACAATACTTACATACTCAATATTTTCGTTATACTATACAGGGTATGTTTTGAAATTGCAAATAAATTATGGCATTTTTAAGAGGGTGAAACTATTTTAAAACGATGATATGTTATAGCTTAAGTTCTCTTTTAATCACATAACACATTCCCTATATCCAAAATTAATGCTTTTTAAGTTACAGATAATTTAATATAAAAAAGAAGCCTATATTAAGCAAAATAAGATAATGTGTTCGTTATACCTTCTGTGATAAATTTATTTAGTAAATAGCTGAAACAAAAAGTTACTTTTATCTGCAGTTTATAGTAAAATTTTAAAATATTTAGTACATGTTGTTAATCATAAACATACCTAGAATATTTGAAGATTACTTTCTTTAAATATTTTAGGAATAGTTGTGTTTGCGCTAACAAATAAAACAAAATAATTAATTAAATGCCAAATTCAGCATATCCACGTTCGTTCGTATCTCTACTTAAAGATCGTTTTCATTTTATTCTTTTCATTGATATTTGTGGTTTGTAATTTTTTTCAAATTAACAATATGAAATATTAGCAGAAGAGCTTACAGATATTTTTTATTACTAGATGTTCGAACTAAATATCCTCAAAAGGAAGTGTTTGAACCAGGTTTGTACATAATAGATCTTCAAGTACAAACCACATTTACATGCAAAAGACATCACTAATGATGAGAATGAGACAGGAGTTTAGCAGTAGCGGAAAATCCCAGTGTTAGTTTGCGGTACATAGTTTTAATAATAAATATTAGTGTGAGATCACTTATAAAGTTCAACGGCATCTGGAGTTAATGCCATTAGATTACAACGAAACTGAGATTGAAATAAAACTTCACGGGAGCTTTGTGTCAAAATTCTTCTGACTGCACGCCCACAAAACCAATTCTCTTATTCAACTAGACACTCGTGAATTTTGTATTCGGGTATACACCGTTCAAATAATCTAAAAATTGTGTGATGTAACGTCAAGAATGCCAATGTCTTCTACTATGGTGTTTTTGATAATTGATTGAGTTTTTCACGTACGATGCGATTTGAGTTGCATGTGTTTGTATAATTTATGTATTTTTACAGCTTCTGCAAAGAGGAGCCAATAGAGCTTACAATCGGTCGGAGTGGCACTTCATTGTCTATTTTTGAAATACCATAAAACATTTTGATTATTTTGCTTTTCCGTTTTGTTTTCTATGTTGATAGGTGTTGCTTTTATCTTAGCTTTAGTAGTTTTTCTATGTACATGGTTGAGTCTGTTGTTATACTTCGACACGTTTCATCTTCCATTGCCATTCTTTGTTTATACTCGAAGATGTTCATCACTATGAAGGTGCCTTTATCAACTGGTACAATAGCTATGTTCTTGTTATTTTTCAGGTTGCTCAGGGCAGCTGCTTATTGTTTTGTTAAATTGCTCTTCGGAGGGCGACTATTATTGTTTGTGATTTCCTGACGAATAGTTGTACCTCTTTCATCGCTGCTGTTGTATTCGATAGATTATATGCTAGTTTTTGTTTTCTTTCTTGTATATTGCTAAATGTAAAAGCATGATCAATAAGGTTGATATATAACCCCTTTCCACATTAACTTTTGTAAATTCTGTATACGCATTTCGACAACCAAGTTGTCATCATCAGCAGATAATTTCAAAGTGCCGTACCTGGTAAAACACGGCGAAAAACAACTGTACGAAAATCAAACTCCGTACGCGATCCACACCGCTCAAAACCAAGATGTACACTGTGTTTGTTTCACAAGATTTTTAAAAATTATTTTTACTTAAACTAACATGCACTACATTGAAAAAGGGAATTACGGTCAAGACAAGTGCCTGCCTGTGATTTATTATATTGTTCCTCCTCTGACATTAAGTAGAGAGAAAAGGGTCGATTGTAAGGGGCCGGCCTCATTATTGTTCACCACATGGTTTAAATTCTTTAAGATGTGAATGCTTTCATACGTGTCCAGTTCTCGATAATTATACACGTTCTTTATCAAATGTAAACAATTCATATTAACACTGTGGTTATTTTCTAATACATGCCTCGCTATACCCGATTTTTCCGGTCGGTTGAATTTTATGTGCGAAAGGTGTTCTTTATACCTGGTTTCGATCGATCTTTTAGTTTGGCCGATGTATTGTCTATTGCACTCTAGACATTCAATTCGGTAGATTCCCGATTTTTTATTTTCTTCGATTTTGTCTTTTGCATTTCCTAAAAGCGTTTTAAGAGAATTATTGGGGCGGAAACAGACTTGAAGCCCGCGCGGGACAGTGCAAAGTTGCAGGGAGAAAGATCTGGACTATAGGGATGGTGCTCGAGAAGCTTCAATCCTGTCGTGGCCAAATATTCGGTGCAGGCTTTGGCGCGGTGAGCTGGAACATTATTGTGGTAGAAGAACCAGGGTTCTTGACTTTGGACGCAGGTTCTTCATAGATCCAATGACTTTAAGTACGTGCTGTTCAGTATACCACTTACCTGTGACTGTCTTCAGTGTGTCCAAAGCGACGCGTTCAACAATTCCACTCGATTTGAAAAATACATCATTTTCTTCTTTACAGATTTTCTGACAACTACGGGTGTGTTGTCATCATCAAGGACCCAAACTTTGTTTCGAGTTTTGGTCGGCACATCGTAATAGTACAGTCAAATCTCGTCACCTGTCACGATATTGCTCACATACCGAGATTGTCTCTTATTAAACTTTTTTAGCATCTCCCGACACCAAGTCACACGTCGTGTCATCTGCTCTTCAGTCAGTCGATGCGGCACCCATAGAGAACAAAGTTTCTTCACGTGCAAATGATCATGCAGAATCTAACGAATTGCTGATGCATTTAGGGCCGAAGTACCCTCTATCTGTTGGTAGGTCACTCGCCTGTCCTCGCCAAGCATTTTTCTCACGGTAGTAACGTTTTTCTCTGTAACTGACGTTCGTGGCCTTCCCGACCTCTCAGCATCCTCCACAGTTAAATTTCCCCTTTGGAATTCTCTATACCACCTGAATATCATTGTGCGATGTGGACAAACATCACCTAGTGCAAGAGTTGTTTTTTCGAAACACTAGTCTATGTTTAAACAACGCACGAAATTATAACGCAAAACTGCCCTTATCTCATTTCGTCATCACGCTGCCATCGCAAGCATTTTACACTCTCACTACTAATGAATAACTGAGCCCATCGACATGGTGCGGCGGCTACTATGCACGTATGAACATGTCTCAACATGTAGCAACAAGCAGATTCCTACGATTCATTGTTGCGTCATATTGCAAAACTTTCCTAGTGCCCTTTGTATAATAATTTTATGGAAAATTTACTCCACTAGTTTTAATTTATTAATGCTAAAAGTATTATCGTTTACACTATTTCTGTATTATCATACATATTTACATAGGTGAAATTTTCCCCAAATGTAAATATTTGATTTGGTTTAACATTATTTTTAGAATGCTAAAACAAAACAAATATTTACATATTGGAAAAGTTTGGAGAGAGTATTTCAAGAACATTTCAATACTGCTCCAAAGCAATTAACAGATATTCTATGTAATTGACAATAAAAGGTAGTGCCAGCTAAAATAACGCCTACAAATATTTCTACGAGTATAAACTAATTTCAACCCTTTTAAACGGAAAATATTCTGACCTATCATAATATGTATACGCATGCAGTAAAGCGATCGTCGCTAGGCTGTACTATTAAAGCGACCTTCGACACACTCCTCAGCCAGTACCCACAAGTTCACCTTTATTATTAGTAGTGAAGATTTGCATTTTTGAGTGTCGATCAAAATGCAAACACCTCAGAATCTATCAGAAACAGAGGCTCTTCCACTTTACAATTGACCTATGGCCCGGTCAATTGTAAAATGGGAGATCACAAGAAGGTATTGTTAGTAGTGCTTAAGGAAGGCAAATGCAAGGTCCGTCAACATCAGCAACACCAGGAAACCATTGGTTTATATTCCTTTTACTTCGGCGCATAAAAGGGCACACAGAGTGTGGAGAAATGAGCATGTCAATAGGGGTTCTAATGAATTGAGAAGAGTATTATTCATTGACAAATACAGATTTACGTTATAGCCAGGTAGTAGGCGTATTTTTATTAGAGGTAAACATAGCATGTGCAATAACCCACAATTTGCTGGAAAGGTCTCAATATGAGAAAGGTGGCGTATGGACCACGATAAGTACAGACATATCAAACTTTATTTCATAGAAAAAGCAGCTTTTCACTATGAAGAGATATGTGGATGAGATTCTACAAGCTATTCTTTCTTTGTTGAGCAAATATTGTGAGAAATTACATTAATGAAATTAGTGTGGATAGAATGGAGCGTCCAGGGAATTTTCCAAATAGTAATCCGATAGAACATACCAGGAATGTTGCAGGAAGACGTGTATCTACACAAAATATTCCACCAAACACACTTCAAGCATTACGAACTGCTGATAAATAGAATATCCTGTCCATGCCAAACATTTTTAGATGCCCATGATTATACACATAATAAATCTTCATTGTAATAATTATTGCAATAAAATTTGAAACCAAAAAGGTAATGTTAAATCAACCTTTTCTCTTTAATTTATCATGTTATGAAATAACGATTAACTGTTTTAGAGCTATGGAATAAATAAAGGAATTAAAGATAATTAGGTAGTATCCCTCTGCTTCTTGTAAAATATCTAGATTATAAGCAAGACCGAAATAAGAAAAGGGGATAAGTCGGAAGTCTTTCAAAGCTAAAACAATAGATTACCTGGATTCTGAGGATAGCATATTCCTATAAGAAAAAATATATAGAAAATATGTTACGCGAAGTCTTGAATCGCCAGATTCAGAAGTACTATACACAAATTAGTGAAATATAAAACAAACTGTATGAGCTAAATAAAGCTCAACAATCATGTATAACACTAACAAATATATGAAGATAAACGCAAATTAGTTGAGAAACAAAAGCTAAAATTTTCGGTAGTAACTAGTATTCTATGAAGGCAAAACAAGATCTTTAATAAGAAAAATTTTAGAGATATCTAAGAAGCAGGATATAACACAAGACCGTAAAATAGGAAAGAAAATATGGGATTTAATAGGTAATTTGAAGAAAAGTAAAGATATAAAAATATACATACCGGGAGACATAAAAAAAGAAAAAGACCATATATCGCAGAGTAAGAAGACCGACAGAATTGTGGTGTGGATTTAAAAAATATATGACGATAGTATCTACTAAAAAATGATAATTTCTAACATTCAGTTTTATGTTGTTTACCATTTGAAGGAATCAAATGTTAAATAATTTCTTAGTTAAAAGACTTTGGACAATTTTTTCAATTTCTTCTAGATTTTGCTGGAAATAATTATTTTTTATATATTTTCGCTTTTTTCTAAAATATTTATAAATTATTATTTCTTATTTCTTCAGACTATTAATAAATTAACTCGATCTAATCTCTTCCAGAGACAGTTAATTACCGCTAACTCTTGCCTCTCTTCTATGTATTCAATGTTAACTAATTTTGTGTTTTTTATAAGTAAATTCCTGATTTTTTTCCTTTTTTTTTGACTCATCTTACTATTCTTAAATATTTGCAATCACTTGTTTTTTTACATTTTCACTTCTCGCTTGACATCCATAATTCGCATCCAGTATTTTTGGTTTATTTCGTTTTGGATAAATATGAAAAAATTATCTAACCCCTAAACCGAATTACACAAATTTTGAAACGGTATAAAAAACACAACATAGCGTTGTTTATAAATTTGTTCCTAAGGAATTTTTACACAATACATAAGGTCTCTAAACCAAATGATGAAATTATAAAAAGCTCTCCGAAATTGATGAATGAGTAAATATGAAATTACTTATGTAATAAACGTAATGGGTACGATGTTTTATATTTTTAACGGTTTCGGTTTATAATTTATTTGAACTTATTACAACGTATATATATATATATATATATATATATATATACTTTGTAATATATAATATTATATATATGTATATATATATATATGTATATACTTACTCTCCGGCAAAATATTAATTTAATTTTTTTGGAACAGCCCTATAACAATCTAATTTTCTTTGTTTACGCTAACGCTCTAACACATAATTGTAAAACAATTAATAAATTTAATATAATTGAACGAATATATTTCGTCGTTAGTTACATCATTAATCATTTTGGAAAAAGCGACGCAAAGAACGTGCTCAAAAGTATGTTAATAGCAAGAAAATCGTCCTCTCATTTTTCTCTTAGGAAAGTAATGACGCTTCCGTCCAGCTTGACGGTTTAATTTTCTAAACTGGAACGACAGTGGCACTCCCTCGCTTTTTCGTTTCTTGAACAACTCCTCCCTCTACATCCCGATTCGCTATACGCCAACAAGATTTATCCCTCAAATGATCATTGAATTTCATTATCGGTCGAAAGTAACGAGATTTAAAGCGGGCGATCGGGAATCTAAGCACGTCCACTAGAAGTGATTGCCGTCGCACGCGAAAAAGAATCACCGGTAAATCGAGAAGACAATGAAGAAGAGCAGTTAAGCCGAAAAACTAACTGACAATAGTTTCAAACGTACTTTTCCTGATTAGGTTATAACAAAGCGATGGAGGAAATGAGCAAATTCGCTTTCGGTAAATCACGAAATTGAAAGAAATTTCGTTTAGAATTTTTGACATCTGCAAAATATATAAAAATTGATTAAATTCTACAATTAGTTCTGTTTTTGTCGGTACTTTAGTTAGGTTACTTTAAAACTATTATATATTCGTAAAATATGTGCTTTATTTTAAAGTATGTGTTGCATCTGGCAATTATTTCTATTGTAACAAATACGATACTCAGACTAATTATTGTACCCTCTGATACTTCACTCACTGTTTTTCATAGACACTGTTACCGAAGCATACTAACAGTAACACGTCACATTCCCATCATTGTAGCAGTGTAATTCAAAGCTTGCAAAAATGCTGGTCTCGAATGAAATCGTATATATACATACATACTGAAAAGAGGAGCCAACTTGCCATTAATTTCAACTAATTGTCGCGTTTTTTAAGTACTTTTTAATTTAAATGAATTTGGTTTTGTTTATAATAATTTTTGCGTTTTAAGATTTAATATGCGTAGCTGTATTCAAAAATAAGTAATTATTTTTAATTATGAATTTAGAATATGAAATCTAAATTTTAAGAGGATGTGGTCTCTGACTATATTGTTTGCTAAACTTTAAATCCAACCTAGTATTGATTATTATTAGTGTTACCCAAAATAATTTGCCCCTGTTTACTTTCTTCAATATTATATAAAAAACCTTTAAGTATTCTACTGCAAAATATGCACAGAGACATTGTAAATAATTTCAGAAATATTCTTAAAGTTATAAGAAATTTAAACATAGCACAAGTTCATTTGAACCCAAAAATACCTTTTAGAATAAACGAATGCAACAGTCATACTTCAAAGCAGGTATTCACACACACATTACTTCTGAATCGAAATATTCCATCAATACATATATAAAGTTGTTCAAGGTTACAAGAAGAATATTAGCTTGTTAAAATCACATGTTCGACATTTTTCTAAATGTTCAGTAACTTCAGTTTTTTATAGTAAATTATTAATACATTTTAGGCAGTATAAGAAATATCAAAAAACCCATACCCACCCTTTGTCGGGGTGTTATTAATTTTTCGAAGAAGGCTTTACGAATTGAGTGAGTGCAGCATTTTATTCATATACATCTTTTACGAACTCTTAGTTGAAAATAGAATAGTCCAAATCATTTGTTTCAAGCAGTATATTTTCCTTCAATTTTGACAAATATTCGAGACAGTCAATTAATTCAGTAAATGAGTTTCTGATGTAGATTCTTGGAATACTATTGAAGGTCATGTTGACTGTCGTCTTAAGATTTTTGCTGGTGTCGTATCACTTTTGTAACTCTCCTAGAACTCAAGTTTCGCTACTTTGTACTGTTTCCCTACGAAATGAAGAATCTTTAGAGATTAGGTTTTCCAACGATGAGGATCTTCTTAGGGCTTGAAATGAAGAATTTGCGCCCCTGTTATAAGGAGTGTGAGACTGGTTTTGAGAAGAATAAGTATAGTGTAGAATGTGGTGGAAACTATTTAGAAACATTGTGAAAATTAAAAACCTATAGCAAAGCTGTCGTATTTCTTAGTGTATTTATCAAAGGTTGTGAGTGCATCACTGTCAGATGAAGTTACATTGGAAATAGTAAATAATTATTTGTGTGTTTCCTTCGTATGGAAATTAAATCAAGAAATTATGAAGCAATCTACAGAAATAAAGAATAGTTTGTATATCATCTGGTAAACAGCGAAATAGCCTATACAATATTAATTATGATATGGGAAGGCTAAAATACTGTTACTGTTTATGTTATTATTATGTACCATAAATGTTGTTTAACTAAAAATTAAATCAAAAACAGAAAAGCAAGTTTTCATACTGAAGCTACAGTGTTGAAACATACATAAACATTGAGAATAACAAAGAATACGTAGGTATCTCTCGACTCACTAACTGTTGTCGCTCGTTGATGTCTTAAAAAAAGATTAGTAACAGCAGGCTATTTATTGTCAGCGATTATGTTCATATTCACTGCAGTATATATTTCAATATTTGCAGAATTATAATTAAAAAAAAACAAATTTGTTTGGCCTATTGACAGGTTCTGTCGTCTGGAAATAAAACCAGCCGATAATGTGGTACGTAGACTTCCGCGGTCGTGGTCCATGCTATCTGCTTCTGGGTTTCCGGGCTGGAACCGCGTCACTAGTATATCTGCCGACGTTTCGTACCCATTTGTATGGGACATCTTCAGGGCTGAACTACTGCACTGAGGTGCAGTATTTCAGTAGTAGTGCAGATAGCATAGCCGATAATGTGTTTCTAAAATTATATGTTCATATAAGTATTGCTTGCTATGTTTACAAACCAAGAAGACGGTTTCAATAAAATTCAAGACATTGTCGAATGAATTTTTTAAGTATTTGGAGCGGATCTTATAAACAAGTGGCATTCAGAGGTGGCATGCGAATTTTAAGAAAAAAATTAATCCAGTTTGCACGATGAACCTCGTTTACTATTATTTACAATAATTAAAACGAAGTTCGTATTCAACAATAATAACGCTTTGAGAAATGTTGTATTACGTTCAACAATGTTGAAATATGTTCGCAGTTTAAGATTTGGTTTGAAACCGAAAGTGACTAGATGTACCACATTGAAATTTGTTCATCGCTTCTAGTACAATATGCAAATGAACAATTTTGGTTCGTTTAATTACAAGAATTACAATCCTGAAGCAAATAGAGTGCACATACGTACAGCCTGAGTAATCAGCACCAATAATTACTTGACGTTTTGGTGCGTCTCCATAGTTAGATGCCGTAAGTCCATATAGACTTTAAAGCTTGCTTTTAGAGAAGAAGAATTGTTAGTGAAGCAGTTTCATTGATAAATCAAAGTAGCAGCCCAGAAGCATTATATTTGTCTGTATTTGGGTCTTGATTGTATAATTGAGACTCAAATACTACTGATAGGTAACCAGGAAACAATCCCACGTGTCAATGAAGTGAAGTATCCGGGCATGATTTTAGACGATAAGCAAAGATAGAAAACGCATATGCAGACAAAAGGTATACATATTTGTAGTCATATTTCCAGTTCTGAAATTTCTTTGTCCAATTGGTGACATTGTTGGCGACTACTTGTAATTTACTTATGGCTGACTGGATGCCTTGAGTAGTAACTAGAAGAGCAATGCCATCGGCAAACGACGTTGTGACAACTTTCTCGTTTTTTTATTATTATTGTACAGCAAAAAGAGGAGAAATCCAGGAATACTTCCATACAACACCCCAGCAGAATTTTTTTTGACTTCAGATCATTCTTTGCAACGTTTGACTCTGAAGTAAAGGTAAGTTGTGTGAGTGAAGAATATTTTTGCCAGTAGAAAAGGAATTCAATAATAATTTTAGACTGCACGTATCGTCAGCGATTTAAGAACTCTGGCGAAAATGGACTCGGAAGTTTCATCACATTCGCCATATTCTCTAGAACTTTTTAATTTTTTGAATTAGAAGCTTCTCATTCCTAAGGTAAGGTTGAATTGGCTTTAAAAGCAAAATTTTTGAAATGGATACTAATCGACCGTTCCAAAATGGGAAGATTGTCGTGCAAACTAATGAACACTGTATTATTATATATCTTTTTAAATAAATATATTTCATGTTTACACTAGTATTTCAAAAACTTTCCCACTGACCTAATTCGACTGTTTGTTCAGTGGTTTCACATTTCAAAGCAATCGAGGCTAGTTTTACGTAAACGTATGCAAAAATAATCTTACATATTTAAATTACTGTGGCACAAAAGAAATGGTAGCCATACTTTGCAAATTTACCGGTTTATATTTATTATATGAAAAGAGCCTTTCTATGTTAGCGTTGCAACTTAAAACTAATTAACAACGACCTGAAAGTTTCGTACGTTTTGTACAAAATCAATGATACTATCTTATATTTTATATTAACGCAGTCCCAACTAGTAATTACTACTTCCACGTTCCAAAGTTCTAAACAAGTAACTTCGTTAATTTCCATCTACATTACTTCAGTTGGCCGATATAAAGACCTAAATGTTACCGGGAATGTTGTCGTTAGTGGTAGCGTCATTATAAAAGCAAGTCCACAGGAAGACGTGAATTTTATCACACTAGTTGACTTTCTTCTTTATACAGATAATGTTTCGAATCCTTGTAGTGGAAACCAGGAACTTCCAGCGGTAAAGGCAAGTTGGTGCGTGTATTAAGTTTTGAAACTCGATCCCTTCCTTCCTTTTACATTAGCGAATATCTTAGTTAATTAAATTCCTATTAACTTAAACAATAAGGTTGTGTAATCAGGCGCAGGGGGACGTACCGTTATTTTAAGATCTTATGCGCGAACTGTATGATTCGCGACTCGACTAAATCGACTTTCTCAAAGTTTTAAAGTCACGCCATTATATCATATTTTAATGGCTATCGTTAACGCATTACAACAACTTCCAAGTTTGATGCTCAAACAAAGCAAGTTGGCGAAATTCAGTCTAAAATTCCGCTTCTATATATCATGATGTCAGAATTTCAATATAATGAACACGCTCCTTTACAATTTTTAGTGAAAAATATTTCTAATTTAATTTCATTGAAATAATAATATGCAAATAACGCTTGTAATTAGTCAACCGAAATCGGAGTATATTGCGTGAATTCAAATAACGAACTTTAACAACAAAGTAACAATCAAAATAAGCAAGTGCCAACAACCTAAATTAAAATTCATTTTTTTTAATCATCTACTTAACTTTAAGCATTTATATTACATTAAAATAACACCACGAGAAAAAATTTCTGAAACTTCATAAAAAGCCATATACAAATACAACATTTTAAGCAAATCAATTTATTTTTTCAACACATTTTTCACTTGCATTTATCCAATGTTTTGAATGATCAACTAATCTTCCATGCACTTTTTAGTGTAATTTAAAAGAATGTTGTTTAGGAAGCCGGTTATCTTATTCTTTTTTTTGTTTTCGTGGCGAGCGGCCAACTGAGTTATAAGTCTTTTCGACTTGTCAACACCATAGGAACGACAATGTGTATTCAGTGCTCTTACCAAATGCGCTATTCCGGTGTTAAATCTTAATTTTCTCGTCCTCGTACCGCTTTCCTTCTATCACCAAAATGTTTTTTCTATGGTTAACATGCGAAACATTTTGTAAAGTTTGGAATATTTCGCAAACAGATACAAAATTCTTAATAAAATTAAAAAAGTTTCTGGTGACTTTAGATTTGAAATGTATATTCAAATCTAAAGTCACCAGTTTTACATTTGAAAGTCTAAATTTTCTATTCAAATGTACTTGATTAGAATTTTTTTAACTTATTTACAGAGCGTTGAAAGGATGCGCCAAAAATGTTGAGGGAGGATAATATGATCCAAAATATAGAGAATAAACAAGGATCTGCAAATAGACAGTTTCGGAGATAATGTTTTACGTTTACAAATTTTTTATAAATAAATATATAATACTATAATAATAATAAACACAGAAAACAATGTAATTTATGAACAAACAACAAAAGGCGAAAGTCAAACGAGATGTTCAAAGTGCCATCTCTGCCGCTAGGATGATTAAACTCTTTCGAAAATCTCCACATTGGTAGAAATTGCATGGCTTCGTGCTGTGCAATAGAGGGTGTCCACCCTCCATTTCACAGCATAAACATCTCGCTTGACTTTTTGCCCTCGTTCTTTGTTCATAAATTATATTACATATTTGTCTTCACACAATAAAAAAGTGGTATAAACACAAAATATTTCGTATCTGTGAAACCGTCAAGGTGTATACCCATGTTCATTAAGATTTTTATGCATATATTGGGCCATATTATTACACTTCATAGTTTGTGACAAGATTTTTTTACTACCCGGTATATTCGTTCTGTTCTGTATGACTATAACGAGATAGTACTTTCTCTCGTATTATTTCGATTCCCAGTGATACTTTCGATATTTTGACATCCCAATAACTCTTTTTAAAGAAAAGTGAAAATTCAACTCTCTTTTGAGAATGACATGTTGTCAGGTATGTTTCAATAAATAGCTCTGCCTTCGCATTAATAGTTTTTGCTCATGATTATCGCATACTCTAGCTTTTCTATAATGTTGGATATCAAAAATACTTCTTTCTTTTTAAAATAAGTTATAGGCAGAGAGAAAGTACACAGGCAAGTAGAATCGGTATGATGACATGTTTTTCATACGTCCATTCTTCATTACTAATTCTATAGAATTTGACAGTCCATATTAATAAGAAAATTAATTTTTGTGCCTATTAATGCACTCTCGCGTTGTTTGTTGTATATTAATATAGAAACGATCACTTTATTATAAGTATTTAGTTTCATATTTAATATACTTTCTTTTGACAAAGATGGCTCATATTTTAATAAATACTACTTTTCTCATCTATTCTACTAAAAATTTCTTCCTCGAATTTCCTGCTGTAGGTTATATACTTCCTGGACATTCAATGTTATTATTTTGTTTTGTTCTTACTTACACTTAATCAACTTTTAGTGTTCTACTTAATTAATTAATGCAATTTTGCATTTGCGTTCATATTCATTCCAGTTTTTCTAATTTCTTCTGTTGAAACCTTTAATATTTTCTAAATCTCACTTGCCAAGTATGCAATTAGTATTATACCATTTGCATATGTTTGATAATCCAAACTTATTGGTCTCTCTAATCTTCCACAGTATTGTAATAATTAATAATGAAAATTACAAACCATACGTTGTATCATCAGTACATCAGTAAGGCAAGAAAATAATACGGAGGAGTCTAAAACAAGAGGTCATAACATAATCTAACATAAACTATTAAACAAATCCTTAAAAATATGAACAGGATGACGCAGTTAGATGAAAACATATTTAAAAACTTTAAACTAAAAAAACTATGAAAACGTCTAAAGCTATTTGTTAAAAATTTTGCTTTTCTTCTATGTGTATGCAATTTCGTTTTTATTTATGTTTTGTTGTCAAAATTGGCCATGATTTATTTATTATTAACTTTTGATAGACACATATAGAGAATTGATATTACTCTAACGAAATTTTATAGCGCAAATTGTTAATACACTACGCTGTTCTGAACACTTCAATATACTTAAAACGCTTTTCCGTGAAACATTACCCAATGTCCACACATATTTTCCACCGTTAATTTTCTTAAATGGAAGTAAATTTGCCCGGATTACTGAGTACATCATCGCGAAGACCGCTATACCTACATCTCCACAGACTTTCCCTAATAACGTTAAAAGCATAATCGCGGTCTATCTCATTGTCTAACGTGAATGGCAAAAAAGCTGTTATTAAAGATATTAAATTAGTTTCCGCCCTCGTCTACTTTTATACGATCACGAAGAGACGTTCAAAAGAAGACAAAAAATGTGTACGAACTTTCGGGGAAATGAAACGAACGGGGCCACGTGCAATCTGGAAAAGCGGTCTTTCTGGCTTAAGATTGAAAATGCTGATCTTGGTCGGTTTTTTCTTATTACCCGACATCGTTATTCTTTCCATTTTGTAGTGGTAATGGTGCGGTGGCATATCAGGCATTGTATTTATTTCAATACTCCTAAAATGTTTGGACCATTTGTTATTTACCGGGATTGGATATCTCAATATCTGCCCTGTGTAATGATGATGATGTACATTTGGAAATGTATCTGGCGTGGCGGTGATAAATTGCAGACCGGATCTTATAAATATATGTGCGTATTTTCGCACAGTATATTCACATTATTAACGCTTGATGGAGAAATATGAAGAAAAATATTTTATTTATGAGAATATGGTATATTGATCTTTTAGAAAAATCTTTTTAAGCAGACAGAGAAACGAATAAATAAACTCAGCGAAATTTCTGTAATTATACATAATTTTGTAATTATTAGGTCAATGCATATAAAATATAAACTTTTACTTTCATGTACTAGCAATGCAATATATATAATGAAAAGAAATTTCTAACACAAAGCGAATCAATTTTTTTCTGCGGTGTGTCAATTTAATTTCTATTTCTTTCAAGTATTTATTTACTCATGCATTTATTCTTATTATATAAAATGTGAATTTATTAATTTAAAGTTTAATTAATGTATTAGTAGCAACTTCCTAATGTAAATCTACAAACAATACAAGCTTGATTTGAAAAGTTCGGTGGGGATGAATCTCTTGAAAGTGAAGAGCAAACTCATGTCGTGATGTATATACTCTTATTCTAAACCAATATTTGCAATAAAATAAATATTTGGATGAGTGAGTATGCCATCGATCAATTAGATGCGTGTTTTTTAAATAAATAAGAAACGACAGTTAAACTTCTCTTGTTCAATTAATGACATTTGAAAACATATCAATGATTACATTAACGCAAAGCTCCAAGACTTATTCCAAATCATCGACAGAAAGTTCTAAATCATAATACTGATTTGACGAGAAGCGAGAAGCTACTAGCACCGTCTTTCGGAAAAAATAGCATTTTATTCTAATTTTCACACTTTTTACGGTTACGGGTGACCAAATGGAAAATCCTAAAATACATACACTACACCAACAAACTTTGAGCGCCAATGCATCTTCGAAAATCACAATTTGTCGCTGAATTGCAAGATTTAAATATGGTAAAATGAGTGTGGAAGATAATGTATGACCAGGACTATCAAAACTAGCAACAACTCTGGAAATAAATAAATATATATATATATATATATATATATATATATATATATATAAAATCAATTATATTCTAATGAACAACCAAAGAGTTCATATTACAGACATAACCAGCATTGTCAGCATGCTGAACACTGTATATCACCTAGAATTAGGCCTGTCCTCAAGGTGGGTGCAGTGAATTTTGAGTTGCGATCAAAAGCGTGAAAGAATGCAAACATCAAACAATAATTTAAAGCTACTTAACAAAATCCAAGCTGATTTTTACGAAGATTTGTTTCGATCGGTGAAACCTGGTTTCAACACCCTTTCAACATCAAAACAGCAATTTCAACTGTAGACACATTATGGTAGCCCTCTTCTAAATAAAACTAGGAAATTCCATGGTAAGGTACAGTAATGGATATAAAACTAGAATCAAACAGAAACCAAACCCATTATGACGATACGTTTTCTTCTAACAATCACGCAAGATTTGAAGATGTGCGGCTTCGATTGCCCAAACTAAAACTTTCCTTGCTGAGAAGTAAAAAAGATCATTATGAAAATTATATTTCAGCATCGTAGGTATAAGTACGTTGAAATTAAAGAATAATTTGTTGAAAAACAATGAAATTTCCTCAAACATAATGTTTGTATTATTTATTTCTTAAAAGAAAAAATAATGAAGGATGTATAAAATGGCGTCAAAATCATAATAAAGAGATCTACATTTTTTCAGAAATGGTACTTATTTTATGCTGGTCATTATAAGAAGTATGTTCAACTAGAATTATTACAAGAAATTTAAATGCATAAATACCAAATTAATTTTTCTAGTTTCACAAAATATCTGCTGTTTAATCCAGACTAATTTTCGTGTCTAATGCTAATTGTAATTATAATTAAATATATAAACTGTCGTATTTCATATTTAAACAAGTTGTGCTAAAATCATTGATTTATCTACGCATAACTTTGATTTTCTTTCAAAACAGCTTGCCTAGTGAAACTAGCGAAGGTAGTGTGAGCTTTTAAACGACACAAACTGAGAGAGCGAATATCACAGAGCATCAAAGCTGCAAAAGTTACAATTTAAAACTAGTTAATTTTTCGAAAAAGTACGACGTGTTAACACTTGTTCAGAAATGATTTGTGATTATCAGAAAATATGTCAAGAGTGAATCAAGATTCATTAGCGTGGTGTAGTAGATTATGGATAGATAATTCATGGTGTCTGAAACACGATAATGCACTTTATCATACATGATGGATTGTTTAGGACAACATTCAGCACATATTTTTCTACTGTCATGGTATTTGCTTAAGGTAGCACCATGAAATTTCTTTCTACGTTCACAACTGAAAAGAGCGCTGCTTGTACACCACTTTGAGTCGATCAAAGATATAAAACAAATTTCAATTCGCACTCGAAAGATTATACTGGTAATCGATTTTCGGAACTGCTATAAATACTAAAAGAAACATTGAAGTAAGTGTATTTTGGAAGGAGACTATTTCCAAGCAAATAATACCAGTCTTGACAGTACCTTGGCATCACAAGAATAACTAAGATCCATTCAATATGAGCCGTTCAATTTTAAAGTTTATCAAGTGTTTTTCTGTTTTATAAATTTCTCTGAACGTTTATATATATATCATTCACATACGTATGTAAATGTATATATGTAAATACAGAATTACATTTAAAATAAAAATTCGCTGTTTCATCCTACGATCTCAGGTTGCCTCGGACATGCTCTGCAAAAATAACAAGATACGATGTATCTATATATTACTAAGTTTTCTGAGAAGCCGTTACATTTCCTTGGATCAAGGAGAGGAAAAAGAAACTCGCAGCGTATATTTTATTTATGAGAAGACCCATATTTAAATTTATTTACGGTCAATTTTCTATTTACTTTTGAGAAGTCCCGCCGTACGAAAGAAAACTAAGGATATGTCTAACTGAAACGTATCTTCAATAGTATTAGAATAAATAAATGAAAAATTCGATATAGCCGTGCTTGAATGAGCCGATGCATGAGAGGAATACCGTTACCCTGATAATACGGTGGAAACTTCAGATATCGCAAAGCGATGTAGCGTTTATATCACGTTAATATTTTATTGAGTTTCGTGCAATTCTTTAGAACACATTTCACGTTTTGTTTTTGCAAAACTAAAAAACTACAGAGTATAGACAAAAATGCATTTTTGATGGAAAACAACAATTTGAATTCAACAGAGATGTTTATCTTATTTATGTTCTTCACATTAAGTTTAATTAAACTTAAATGAAATAAATAAATTACGACACATGATGATAAAGATCGATTGATTCTGTTTCCCATTTTACTTTGCATAGAATTTGTCAAAATGAAAAAACCTAAAAAATAAAACAAACCAAAAAAAATAGAAAGAAATGAGGTGGGTATATTCCTAAAGAAATCTCATCAGAAAAGACAATATATAACGCAAAAAATTACAGAGAAAAAGCGTAAGTGTATCTAATGACTTGGATGGATACAAAACAAATTTTGATCAGATAAAACATTTTTAGATTATTGTAAATACTTTCTATTTTCATTTTTGTATCCGGTGACTGGTGTAGAATTTCGAAGCTTTGTTACGTCATAGTTATAGTTTTAATGAAAATTCCTACAAGCATAGATGGCACTATTTTCTGATGCACTTGCTTATTCATTATAGTTTTGTCTTTGTTCCGGTAAATATGGCATAATAATAAAAATAATAATCACTGTCCAACAGATAACATCTATCAGCAGAATCGTTCAATAGGAAGTTACTGATAGATATAATAGTCTGTCCAAATAACAGATACATATCCTAACTTATATACTTGTGTTACTAAAAACATTATGAAAATCCTATGACGAGTGTTTTAGGATAGAAAAGCATACATTGTAAAATCAGAAAGCGTAAACTTGTAACTGAAAAATGTTCGAAAACCACGTGTTTATTTCAGTTTAGAATTTACAGGATTCCACATAGTAGTATACATAATTTACTAATTTCAAACAGTGTATGTATTTATTAATAGGGGTATAAGGTTTTTAATCACTAGCATAATCGAGACCTAAGATTCGTAAGTAAATTACTTATTATAACCAGGATTAGATCTTTGAGGCATACCTAAGTTTAGAAAAACCAAAGCAAAAGGACAGCGATTCTAAAAAATGTAATTTTCTCTAAGACTCAAATATGATTTCGTCAACTTAAATAATGAAGTAGGAAATTCTTCTGAATTTGCTCTGTTTTCGAGCTAGAACCCCATCCTCTCGCCGACATTTCATCTAATCCTACAAGTGACATTTTCAAGGCTTCTATTGCGATTGACGTTGTCACATTGAAACTAATCATATAGATTCAACTTAGAATGGAGTCAACTGTATTAAAAGCCACAGTAAAGTCAAAAACCTCATTGATGTATCGAATAATACACAGTCTGTCAGTGTGAAAACCGAACTTTTATGAAATAGTAATTCTTGGTAGCACCGTCTATTAAAAAAAAATATGAGTCGGTGAGGTAGATCTTTCACCAATCTTATGTCAAAATATGATATTTGCATCATTAGAAGCAGAGAAATTGAGCATGAAGTAACAGTGTGTATTTGGTATTGGTCGAAAAATGAATTTTGAACGAAGAGCAAATACCAAGTTCTGTTTTAAACTCAGTAAATCGTTTACTGCAAGGTTTAATTTGATGAAACAAGCGTATGGTGATGCATGTTTCTTACGTGAGTGGTATAAACGATTTAATACTGTCGTACGGACATAAATGACGACGAACATGATGTGCCACAAATCTGTGGTTATGGAAAGTAACGTCGAACTTGTGCGTGAATTTATCAGAAATGAGCCTCATTGCGATACATGGGAATGGAATTAAATATTTCCAAAGATTCAATTCATCACATACTGACACAGCATTTGGGACTGAGAAATATTTGTGTAAGGTTTGTACCACACAAGCTAACTGAATTCAACATTGTACAGACCTGATTAAAGACTCAAAAAAAGGACGAAAACTTCAGGTATTCTATTGTAACTGGCGATAAGACGATTCAGAAACCAAGCGTCAAAGCTCTGAGTGGATGCATCCAAGCGAAGAAAGATTGAAAAAAAACTGTTTGTAAAAGTCCAAAGTGAAAACTGCGATGACCTGTTTTTATGATTCGGAAGGGATAGTGAAGAAAAAGTTTATTTTAACTAGTCAAACAGCAATGAAGCATTTTTTGGCGCGTATTCATCGTGTGCGCCCTCAATATTTCGAGAATTGTAGCTAGCGTTTGTTACATAATAATGCACCTCGCACCATCTCATTGCTCGACGCTTGTCACTGATTTTCTAACTACAAATGACATTTTAATCATCAACCCATTCATCGTATTCAACGGATTTGGCCCTCTGTGATTTCTATCTATTCTCCAAATATATTTGCCGATGAAATGCTGACGTTATGCTGACGTCGAAGCCATTAAAAAGCCATCGACAGCGATCTTGAAGGACATCTCTAGAGTTGAACTGAAAAGTTCAATCGGCATCTTAATTGACTGTGCAAAATGTTGTATTTTGGTTTTATTTTAAGAAAGTTCGGTTTTCTCTGTGTATTATAATGTTTACTAGATTTGTTGTTCTAGATCTCTACTATCGCACCATACATATGAATTCTTAATGTCAAGATCTTGATAATTTAAGTAAAGGTTGAATACTATTCGTTAATTTTGCTTCGACAGTGATTAAATTCTAAACTAGTATTAACACCGTGACAAACTTTCAAATTTGGGTAAGCGTCCATAACGTAATAATAATGTAGATTTTATTAGTAGTAAAGATTCCTTTCATCATTACCTAAGTAGCGTGCTACCCTCACTATTACTTCCTTATTAGCGCAAAATTTGATAGAAAACTCTCAATACAAAATTATAAAGTGTTTTTTGCTGCTTATCGTACAGTGTGAAAATTAATATTAAGCTAATGAAACTAATTTATGTGATAAACGTCAATTACATTAAATAAACAAAGAAGGTAATATATTTTTTCACACAACACGATCTCCCATTTTCTTAACAAATGTGTCTTTTTAGGTACAAAGTGCAAATATAAATTTTCCTTAAAATTCAATTCATCAAACACCACATGAAGAGGACGCTTTTAATATTTGGCTTAGTAATATATTTTTTGTATAAGTATAATACCACGCAAAAAATATGATTTAATTTGATGATCCATATATCAGAGATGTACTGCTGCGCGCTATGCTGATGGTATTTTGTTCGAAAGTTCACCTGTTACTGTCACTCTTTGAAAATGAAAACCCCATTGTCGGTTCTTCTAAAGTGATAAATGGATGTTATGCGGGAGAGTTTTAATTTATTTGATTTTTTTACCCACAACAATAAAGATACTTCGTGTGGTGTATGGATAATGTATATGTGTGTGTTTTGTTTGTTTGTGTGTGTGTGAGTGTCTGTGTATGTGTGCGTGCTTCTCTCTCTCTCTCTGTGTGTGTGTGTGTGCACGCTTGTGTGCATTATATCGATTCCAGTTGTTAAAAAAGAATATGACAGGTGATTGATAGTGATAGTTTGAAATTATAAATCTAGGCAACGGTACTTGAGCACTTTTTTATAGCCACTTGACTAGAACGTTGAGTATTATTTCGTTGAAATTAATACATGAAAGTTCGACTTGCTCCTTTTTACGTTTTATATACTTTTTATATTCTTTTTACAAGTTACACTTTTTACACATTTCACGATAGTATGTGTTGAAGTACATAGATCTAAATAGAATTCCCGCTCATACTGTATGTTCAAGATCAGAACCAACTGAAAAAAGTAAGAAAAAGATTCGTTTTTGGTTTTCAGTTGTTCCGAAAAAAATATTGCTTGTTTCTACTTTGATATGTATTTTCTTAGGGTTACTACAATCGGTCTGTTATTTCTTATATTGCTAACTTTTAATTACCAATTGTGTTTCTCATATGCAAGACGTTAAAACGTATTTAAGGTTATCAAGAAATTAGCCAATTATATATGCATAATCAAATCCAAATTATAGACAATCTCCTGTAATTTTTCAGAAGACTTGATCAAGATTTTACTATACTGACTATTTTATCTTCCCGCCTATTCTTTTTTCCATTGGATGTGAAATGAATTTTTTAATTCAGAACTAGATTACCGAAATTCCATAAGTCCCAAGTTTCTAAACTCTAGGAGCATATCTCGCTCTCTGTTGAAAATGCAAGTACATATAATGTTGATCAATTATAATACGTAATATGTATCAAATCCTACACTCGGCATTTGCTGAAACAGATAGACTGCCTAATTAGAAGAAATTTTAAAAAGTGCGTATTTAGAATATATTAAGATTAAGATTACTCGAGGAGGTTGTAACGCGCTTATTCCAGTGTGACCTTTTCAGATATATTTTGATCCTCATGTCTCTCTGGGATCTCTTGATTTCTTTGCTTATGGTCTTGATTATGGTTTTTTAGCATTTATGTAGTCTTGACTCTGTTTCAATCGCTCTGGCACATTAGGTTTAGATATTCCAGGTTACTAAGCTGATCGGGCTTTCCCATCGAACGTTAGATCCTCTACTGTTTTATGTATCCTTATATGTGTAGATGGCTCATTATTGCCATAATAATTTGTTTTCTCATGGAGAGTACTTGCCAGCTTTAAAACACCACAGAATGTTCTTTCTTATTTTTTGATTTTGCTCTGTACATCTTCCATATTTAAAACAATAACTTAAAAACCAATTTAACCAATTTAATTATTATATAAAAATGAATATCT
The DNA here is from genome assembly GCA_031893035.1 of Dermolepida albohirtum. NCBI lineage: Eukaryota > Metazoa > Arthropoda > Insecta > Coleoptera > Scarabaeidae > Dermolepida > Dermolepida albohirtum. The sequence goes on along the minus strand of JAVIWB010006284.1, from coordinate 855,275 downwards.
CTATAGAACCAATTTTTGTAACAAATTTCCATCGTTGCGTTTTCTATTGTGATGAACCCATTTATGCAGCGAAAGCTAGACTAGAATGAGCTCGTTTTGACCAATGAAACAGTTTAATTTCCAAAATAAATAGTTATTTATCTTCTTGCAATTCTAGCACTGGTTAGTGCTTGAGTTTTTTATGCTTTATAGTAAAATTATTAAAGAAATCTTTTATATAGCAAAATTATTAGAGAAGCCTGAAGCTTTGAAAATAGCAAGTATTCAAACATTACCATGTTGATTGGGATTTCTGTTTTGCTAAAATTGGGAAATAACAAATCCCTAGGAGTATGTCCGGTGAGTATGCGCAACGCAAGCAAAACATTTTTACTTGTGTAATAAATCAATGATGAATGAGCTGGTACATTGTCACGATAAAGGAGAATTATTTTCTTTGCTAAATACAATCGTTTATCTAAAAAATTAATAGCCATAAATATAGTTGTTCGCCAGATATATAATTATTCTTTACCCATAATTTGTACCAAAACATGACATAAATTCTATCAGGCGAGGAATAAACAACATAATTGTAAAAATAAAACAGGAATGAAATCAGAATCTGTGTCGTTTGGAGTGAATATTACCTAACTGATAAAGTTGTCCCAAAAACGGTGGTTTTCAAAATTACTTTTCATGAAAAACAAAAAGAGTAGAGGTAGTAACATAACCACGCGTCCTTTATTAAAGGAGATGTTAAATTACTTCGCCCAGAATGTAAATTCTAGTTTTCTTGATTGTTCTTGTTTCTTTAATTGGATTCAGTTTTTATTGATTTTTCTCCTGAAGCTACCATGGAGCTCCTAAAAAGTACATGTTAATTCATAGTAATGAATCCAGGTTTCAACAATTATGTTGCTTTGAAATGTTTTTAGGTAATTGTTAGCAGCCGCGACACCAATTTGGCTCAGAGCCACTTTCTAAATCAAATTTCGGGTAAGGTACTTGGGACCTTGACGATCATTCAGTACAGCATTGTGAACTTTTTCAATAATATTATCGCCATACCTAGACCTGCAGGACACTCATTTCGTTCTTCGCTTTTTTACTTTTAAGGACGAAAGAGCATGACTTTTCCAACTCATTTCTAAACCATTTTAACAAATGCATAAAATTTTTCCCGGTTGAAAACATATTGAATATAAATTAATGAATTACAGTTAGAGAACCATATGGCAACAGATTATAGCTTCGGAGAATACAATTTATTGACGGTTTAAGATCTATATATATATATATATATAGCTCTTAGAGAATTTCACTAGACCTTCGTATAATAGTAATAATATATACGAGATGTTAAGAATATAAAAACAATTATCGTTATAAGTATTTAAGGCATCAGCGAAAATTTTTATTCAATATTTGGCTTAACTTTCTCAATGGTAAAATTATTGCTGAAAGGTAAAGTTATTAATTGCAAAGGTTTGACATTATTTTGGAGGTAACATTTAATCTTGATTCTTTCCGAAACAAATTAAACGCAATAAGATTTTGAATAAAGCACTTAGTTATAACTTTTATGAAAAAGGGTTTTGAATCTACATTTTTGGTGGAGCGTTCTGTGAAAAGAAAATATCCAAGCTATTAAAGAATGTAGTAGTCTCAATTATGTGAGCGGTACAATAGCCAGAAATAAATATTTTCTATTTTATGGTGTTGTCAAGTTAAAGATTCGTTAAGAAATCTGCCAAACTTTGCTACCTTTTTGAACTAAGAATGGAAGTAATTATAAAAATATGTCTTTTTTCACTTAATACATTTTATGATTTAGTAAGCCCTGAATGAATATAATAAATACGAGAAACAAGTTAAAAGAGATTTACTCTGGAAAATCCAGTTAGGCAACCCTCTCATATGAGATGTGATTCTAAAGAGCTTCAAAACCATGTCTATGCGGCATTTTAAACGATTCAGCCGCTATTAGTCGATTAATTCTTGCGATATAATTCACGTTTGGAACTAATATGATAAATTTATAATGAAATATATATAATAAGTAATGGTAATAATTTTTCGATTTGTTCTAATATATTGTTTCTGTCAGCAATAAATGAAAATATTGTTTAATTTAAAAAGTAACCAGATGAAACCCACAAACTTAGTAGTTTAAGCAGTAGTAGACATCTAATGAGGAAATAGAGGTAAATTCCTATAATGGAGGAATAAAAATCTAATGTGATAAAAGTTAAATTGTAAAATCGAGTCTTCACAATTTCAATTATGATAAAATAAATGAATGATATTATAAAAATGATATAATAAAAAGTTTCAGTATAAATGTCTTAAGCATGAAAAATTGAAAAAAAAAATCAGCAGTGCAATGTTATTATTTATCCTGTTACCAGACGACGAAAATAGTCCAAATAACCTCAGCTGATATATCGTCGTTTACAATAACGTCGCCATCTAGGATCTATAACATCGCAAATTGCAACTTAATTATGTTTCAACTTGAGACAATGCTACGAAATCTTACACGCCAACTAACGTGGAATATTTAATTACTAACTATTAATTTCTGAACATATAATTATTACTGAAACCAAAGAAATATCATACTACGATTGTTTCACTCTGCAAGAGTTTAATCAGAGTAAAATAACTGTAGTTTGAAGCATATTTCAAATATTTTTTTTTCTATTAATTATGTATTTCCCGCTTTTCAAAGCACTAAATCAAGCACTACAACTGAAATTCTGTATATCAGGTAATATGTAGCATGTGACATTAATTTCCTTCTAGTTAAGTAGCACAACATGCTAAAATCCACAAAAAGACTATACACACATTGCAACTCTAAGTAAACTGGATTGCTAAAGGAGTTTTGTGGGTTTTCACGTAATCCTTAATTATTTGCTACTTACAAAATCCTTCCCCCAAAAAACAAGATGTAAAAATCAATTAAGGATTAAAAAAACAAATATTACATGACTTGCAGTAGCTGAATATGTGTAGAAGCAAATCTAAGAAATATAATAGAAAGAAAAAAGTTAATGAAGTAATTAAAATACCACAAAAAGAAAGAAAAATATTTATTATTCCAAATATTCAATAATCGAGAGAGGCACAACGCACTTTGTAACAAATGCGATTTTTAATCTACGCCATATGTTATTAATTTCAATCTTAACGACGTACCTGGGTCAGAGAAGCCCACAATCATAAAAAGTAAAAAATTAGGACAGGTTAGCAACTTCGACAATTGACTTCCTCCCGAACCAGCCGGTGCATAAATATTTGAGAACGTTCTATACGTGAAAAAGGATCTTCTTTGGAATTGACAGATACCTTCTGTAGAAAAGTTGATTGTTTTCAACAATGTAGTAAAAAAACGGGAAAACGGTCATAGTTCAACCTCAAGATTTGTCTCAATCATCAGAGGAAGACCGTGCTCTTAGTATGACGGGATTTTAGAGGTGTCCTATTTTTCGAGCTCCTACCAAAGGAAGAAATAACTAATTCAAGTGTGTACTGTTAGTAATTTGATCATTTAAAAGAAGTCGTCATCCAGAAATGTCTAGAGTTCGTTAATTATAAAGGAGTGGCATTTCATGATGATAACGTGGACTAGTTTGATTGCGTTCCCAAAGTTATTGAGTCTTGGATAAGACGTGCTGCTACATCCACGATACTAGCCAGACTTTCGACTCGGATAAGGATAAAGTCCATAAGTCCGAAAATGGTCAAAGGTTATCGAAGCAAACAGGCAATATTTAATTGTTTCATCTATTTTATATTAATAAATGATAAAGAGGAAAAATACCGTCTTTGTCAATATCAATTTTCATTTCCTTAAATGGAATCCATTGACCAAAAATATGTAGATAACACAAAAAAGAATGAAATATGTACATAGTCAATATCTCCTCTTCTGGTAGACCGCACGAAATTTCAAAAACGTTAAGTCCACAGTACGCACTTTAAATTTAAATCCAATTTCTCGTGTAAAATTCCAAGGGACGCACGCTACGCTTTTTCTTTTCCCTTTAGCATTTCTCGAATAATTTACGAAAGGCAGCTCTGCCAGTTGCACGCCAGACACCTTGCCGGGTAGTACAACAAAACGGTAAAGACGCGCTGAAGTTGAAAAGAAGAAGTGAAAATATACGAAGGAGAAATGTAAATACGTATACATAATTCACGAGAACAACCATTTCGAGCTTGAAGAATTAAATTTTGAGACATTCAGTATCGATGTGTAAAACAATGTAATTTCTATGTATTTTACAACACAAAAAACTATTATTATAATATCTAATTTATTTCGTAAAACGTATATATAGTAATCATTTGGAACTTTAGAACGCATTTTGAACGTATCAAGCTAACTATTGGTATACAAGGGCCGATAAATTTAAAAGTACAACATAAACAAGTATAAAATACTAACGAAAGTCTATTCTCGAAGTGAAGAGGTGTACGTTGCGATAGAGAAATTGCGGTTGCTCGAGGGGTAAACTCAAAATCTCTTCTTGTTTCAGCCACAGTCACTTTGAACAGCCAACTAAGCTGCGACTTCGCGGTAAGACACGCACACCCTTCGGGTATTTGACACTCGTTCGATAGCTTGGCTCCGCCATATTTTAAACATGCCTTCAAGGAAATAACGCCGACGCGCTCAACCGAAAGTTGATAAAAGACAACTTGTACATTTGCTTTACAAAATTTATGTTGATGTGTATATATATATGTATATATTTGTATATATATATATATATGTATATATATATATATGTATATATATATATACATATATATATATACTACTATATATACTACGTATAATAGGCATTTAAATGCGTAACTGCGTTAAACATCCTCTATATTAAAATTAACGACTGTGGAAAGAAACTTTGTATATTCATCAGTGGTATTAATAAAGGCTCATTAAATGCTGGAATCACATATTTATCAGCTCTTCTCGCCTTAGTCTCATTATTATTCACTCGTTCATATTTCTCCTTCTGAAAATTATTATTTATTAAAGGCGGAACGCGGTAAGATTTTTTATCTTTAGAATATTGTAAGTCTTGTAAATTGAATCCGTATACTATGTTTTACAATATGACTCTGGGCCCTATCCGCTTTATTTAGAAGGAAATCTGAAGTTGACTCCACAATTTGACATTACGTATAAGAATAGACTCCATAATTGAGTTATATACAGGAAAACGTACCTTCCAAGAAATGTCTCCTTTAATGTAATAAAAACATTCAGCAAAGTAAATTTTCGATACAATTTTAGGTCGATCAAATTGAAACAAACTTTGAATTTAGCTTCTGAAGATAAAATTTTTCAACTAAAATATAATTAATTATTTTTATAGGTTCTCTTAATTTAATTTGCATAAATCTACTGATGCGGTTTTCGAAACTCACGTAATTACGCACAGTGACAAAAACTAAGGCTAAATGATTTTATTGTACTAAAATCACAATCACTTTCTAAGTAATTATAGTGCATGACTATTTGTAAAGGTATATTTTAGAAGCCTTCTTTCCAAGAAACTGGTTATGGTAATTCACTCAATAATAAAGTTATTTGACTGTACCACAGACATTTTAAATATACACTACTGCTCTGTTGCATGTCCTATGATTTCTACGGGAACACTTGAAACTCTCAACTAAACTTTAATATATCCTGGGAAAAAAGTAAAGCTTAAATGTGTTAAATCTGAAAGAATTAGATTTTAAATATATAATATTTTTTTAATTCTTTGTGGTGATTCCAACAGATTTTTTAAAGAGCCGTTTGTACTTTTTGTTTTGATTTTAGCAAGTAAGTGAGACAATTGCAACATTTTATCGACATAAATTATTGCAAGGAAATCCTTTAGAAAATGGCAATTGTTGACAGTATCTTTAATTCAGGGAAACTACAGAACATATAACAGGAGGGTGTAAAGTACTTACTGGGAAGGATTATACAGAGCAAAACAATATCGTAGCCAAAATTATACGCCAAGAATTTGCACTCACAACATCGCCTCGTAAAACTAATACGACATATTTTAAATATATCCTAGAGAGTATTCTTGAGAATAATGATATAGACTATACTGGGACAAGATAATGCATAGAAATACACAAACTACTGGAAATAGGCCACGCATTGCAGTTATTGATAAAGAAACAAAAGAAAATTTCATAATAGACATTGCGACACCAAATGACACGCGTTACATAAAAAGAATAAGGACAAACTATTGTTCAGCTATGTTCAACTATTTTACTAAAATAGTTACCATTTAAAAGAGTTTAGGAATCAAAAGCAGTAACAATAATATCGATTGTAATATCAGTAACTAGTACTACAACAAACCAATTTCTCCATCACATGCAAACTCTAGAAATACATCCACATACATACAAACATACGGAAAGCGTAAATTACATGAATAGTCACAAAATTTCCCAACTAACAAGAGGTGTCCTAACCTGACTAATATCTGCTGTAAGATCAACACAATCATAGCTGTGATAGTCACCTTCAAATGGGCATACAAATCATTGTAAAATTTGTAGTAAGTACCGTTTTGTGATGGATAATAAAACCGTGCTATATCAGCCGTATGCAGTCCAAGCAAATGTACAGTATGTAGTATAGTTATGTAGAATTGAGATACTCACCATTTTGTTAACACACATACAATGCAGAAATGACACCATTCTGACGAAGTAAAATATTAAACACACTTAATTTATCTAAAAAAACAGGGCTCTATAAAACGATCGCCAGCAACTCTAGTTCGCCCATTTTTTAGGATTATGTAATCATTTGATCTTAATTAAAATAAAGCACTTTGGTAGTTGGATAGGTGGGAGTGCTGATTTGAAAGAAATGTAAGAAATGAAATAAGAAACAAACTCGTTATGACATTACGAAAAATATAGTTACAGAAAACATTAGTTCATATAGAAGAGATTCGAAAACCAAGTAATTAAGAATTTTTATTATGGTTACTAGAATATAAACCTGCAATAAATTGAGATAGTTTGCCATTAGCAAAACTGAAACTAAATACGATACACCTAAGCCAGCTTTTTCGCAAATTTAAAGGAGTTAAACTGTTTAATTGAATAATGGTACCAGTGAAATAAATACGCAAGTAGGCAAGTAGGCAAGAATTCTTCATGCTCAAAAAAAACAAGACAAGAAAGCAAGAATTAGCCAATGTCATCTGCGTATATAGAAATATATAGTATAAGTGTCAATACCGTACAGAAAGTGAGTCTGATCTCCGATGAAAATATTTGATGAACTAGGTGATCTAGAAGGTAACATAGATAATTCATCGTAAATGTATGCTGCCCTAGTAGGTCGATTTAATTTAAATTTGTAAACTTTTAATAAAAGGTTCCTCAAATAAAGTTCAAATTAAGTTAAAGTAGTTTTTATATTATGTTCAAGTTTGGTTTAAGTTAATCCTATTAAAAATAACACGTATAAAAATTTTACATATCATAATTTAGAACAAAGACCAGGTTGATTACATTCATGATATATACATACACACACACACACAAATATATATATATATATATATATATATATATATATATATATATATATATAGTAAGGACTGTATAATCGATCGTACTCTTAATATCTTCAACGTAACTATTATCAGGTGTATCGGTCTGTTGAACAAAGACTCAAATTTTAGTTTTCGATACTTTGTATTTCGCTGCCAAACCTTTGCAGCTTCCTGCTAGTTCACACTCCTGAGGAAGCTGCAAAGGTTTGGCAGCGAAATATAGAGTATTGAAAACTAAAATTGTTTGAGTCTTTGTTCAACAGACCGATACACCTGATAATAGTTACGTTTAAGATATGTATATGTATATATATATATATATATATATATATATATTTCCGCAGGAAATCTATTAAAGTTAAATCTTCAGTTTTCCAAAATGCGGATAGCATGACCTTCCCTACTGAAGGTTGCATCTTGAATTTTCTCGATGGTGGTTAACCTCGATGTGTCCGCTCCTTAGTTTGTATTTTAGTTTCTACATCATAATGATGAATCCAGGACTTATCCATTGTCATAAATCTTACAAGAAAATTTTCTATGTCGCGTTAAAAAACAACTGCAAATGTCTTTTCGAGTTTCCTTGTGTGCATCTATTAACATTCGTGTTGCAGACAATTCCTTCATGTTGGATTCGACAATAACTATATTATATACCACATAGTACGAGAGACCAGTATCAATTAATTGTCTAATAGTCACACGCCAATCTTGCAGCACGAGATCGTAAATGTTTTTAACATTTGGGTAGTGACGGTTATAGACGCTCCATCAGCATATTCGTCTGTATACGACTGTCTGTCATATTTAAACCCACGACACCACCTTTTAACTATGTCATATGATACTACAGATTCCCCTAATTTATCCACCAATTCGTGATTTTGAATTTGAGTTGAGGGTCATCTTTTTTTAAACGCAAGTATTTATTCACCTCTTGTTGCTCGACATGATCCATTTTGTTACTGATATGTGACACTCTCGACCTCGTGCATCTACTCTAGGCAGGCAAATAGATCAGCCCTCATATATATATATATATATATATATATATATATATATATGAGGCTAATGTGCCATATTTTATTAGTGATCTAATGATATATTTATATCAATGCCTTTACTATACACTAAGCATTCTGTATCAATAGCAGCTAGAAACATATTAACAAAATATAAGATATTAGTAATTGTAACAACTTGGATCATTTATTTCTAAAATCCATGCATTAGATTTGTAATGCAAAGAATGGTTCCATGTTGTTTTAATGCTAAATTTGTTAGAGAAGTTTATGCTTTCTGAAAATGTCGGTGTTTCTGTATGTAATCTTGGTTCAACTATTATTTAGAGTCTTGCTCTGAATACGTTCAGCAATAACCAAAGCACAAACTTCTTGTTTAACAATGTTAAACGTGGTGTAATTGTGTAGATTAGATGCTATAAAATCAAAGTCGCCGCAAGTTACATATCTCTAGGCCGCTGCGACCTCTGGCGATTGTTCACCAAAAGTTCATGTTAGTTTCTATGTGTACGTTTTTGTTAGAGTAAATATATGTAAACACGTACATGTGCCTCATTATAATGTAGATCTGAACAGAAAGCAATATACACGAACAGAAGAAACTGTTACTGTATGCATTTAGGTTTTAGCGGCTCGATTGTGAAATAGAGATAGTATCCATCAGACAATAGTGTTCACCGTTAGTATATTCTCATGAAAATGACGTTTCCTGTTATATATGATATAATTACCGGATTTTGTAGCTATTGTTTGTGCATGTATGTGAAAAAAATTTTTTTCTTGTATTTATTTCTTATTATACTATACAATATAAATTTACAATGTTTTGTAATTAAACTGTTAAGAACGTACATTATTAGTAAAATGTCAGAAATTTTCCTAAAGAGACTATATAATTCTAAATATATAATATTTTGACTGAATACATAAAAGAAATGGCACAATCTACTTCCGAAGTTCGCCGGTACTGCTCGCATTGTAATAATTAATGTTTCGCTATTCAAGATCTGCTATCGGAATAATTGATTTTTCTATTAGCACGTATATTGCGAAACTTCAATGGTACGTAACTTCCATGCGTTATTGGTAATGACGTATTTTAATAGTAAATTTTTCCAGGAGTTGCTAAATTTGTAGACTTACTCCCTGTTAAAGTTTTAATTTTTGTTTGATTTGATCTAGATCGTCTGCCTAATAATTCTTCCATGACTATTTTTCATAGTATCTTGAACTTCTTCAAAATTCAATTATTTTTCTTCGCAATGCGCTTCATTGTCTTTTTACTAGTACTTTCCCTCTTTCCAAAATAATTCACCGGAATGTGAAATAATATTCAAATATATTCTTCTTTCGTCGGATATAGTTTTTTTTATTCTAAAGAAGTTAAATGAAAGTTGTACTAAATCTTATCGCAGATTCTCTTCTCTTAACATTCTGTGATTCTTCTTCAACTAGTTGAGTTTTAGTTTTGGTGCTTCCTGTAACTTGTACATTGACGCACCTGTATGCATTTTTTTCTAGTGCCTTCGCTTTTAGTGTCACTGCACACCGAAACGTTAATTAGTACGGCAAGTATTTTTCGTTGTACAGTAGACTATCTTTCATTTATTATTATTTTTTTACTATCGCCATGACGTCACATTTTTATATTTACTCATCATTTTTGACAGTCTGACAATCCACGAGCAAAGAAATGACTTACTTTAGGCGTCAGAAAAATTGCGAGTTCTTCGTTACATCCCAAACGAACAGCATCAATTGTTCAGCAACTTTATCTATAATACTTAAGTACATTTTTCTGTTAAATAAACGTTATACAATGAAGGTGCTTTTTATTTGTAGGACTCTCTCCGTAGACCTACAACCTGTGGCTTCATAAAAAGTGTCAAACCTAGTGTACAAACATTAAAATTATTAAATGGACTTTTGGCCGTATTATTTTTGAAAGAGGATTTCAAGATTCTTCAAGTAGTTGAATCTCAGTTACATTCAAGATTGTGGAAACGCGAAGCAGCCGATATCGTCCAATATAACGTCTTTCCTTGTCTATTATTACTATTTGCTTGTGTTAGAATATCAGTAACACTAAATATTGGTTTGAAAGCACGGTAATATCAAAACACAATTAACTGATGATACTACATTTAAGGACGATCGCGCCTTTTTACAAAGTAGAGTCGCGAATTTGGACGAAATATTCTCTGATTTCAAAAGCATATAATTCGAAATCAGCATGTTAAATGGCGATTCGTGACTTGTTCAAAAACATAATTTATTCAAATTGATCATTAAGCAATGTAGCATTATCTAAATGTACATCCGAAAGGTTGTAGTTTATGTCAATTAAACGAAAGATATTAAAATAAGCAGCTTGTCGTGCATAGTCGCATACAAGCACTTGTCAATATGTCCAATATCGAGCATGATTCATATAAATCATTGTGGGAATTATTAAACAACTTGCTTTGGCATTTAAAAGCTCTAGAAATGTTAGATTTACCAGCAAAATCATGGGATGCACTGAACATGAATAGGATACTATCACATCTAATTAGGAACATTAAGTTTTGGTCATTACTATCAAAGTGTAAAAACCTCTAAAATAAATTCCTTATTATCAAGAAAAAAGCTTACTTTTACACGTAATTGGCCTCATTTTACTTCACAAATCCTAATACTCGTATTAATGTAGTTAAGAAGACATTTAAGTGCAAATTGCGTAGGAAAGGGTCACAATAATCAATCATGCATATCAAATTTCAAAGTATTAAAAACGGCATCATTCGTTATTGGATATTGAGGAGAACGCTTCGTCTATTAACTATTCAAATAGCCGTTATACCATCTACATACTTCAAAGTTGTCTATAGTAATAAATGTTCGTGACAAAACCGAAAACAATCAAATATTACTATCAACGGTTTGCATACGCGTAGCTGATTTTTTAGAGAGCTGCCATTCTTGTAAAGCCCTTTTAGATAGCGGTTCTCAATCTAATTTTATCACGATCGATCTTTGCGCTAAGCCTAATAAATATCAAGTTATTCTATGCAATCTACAATTGCGAGAACTTATCAAGCAAGCGGCAATTACAAGGCAGATGTCCATATTAGATCAAAATGTGGATCATATGAAACATTTTTAGATTGTTTCGTCATAAAAAAGGTAGCAGAGAACATGCCTATAATTTCATTCGATTCATCATATTTAAACATTTCTAACAACTTCAAACTAGCGGATTCTACATTTAATAAAGAGAGTATTGAGAGTTATTGACATGTTATTGACATGTTATTAGATGCTCCCATTTTTTTTGGCATTTATTATGCGTAGGTCATATTAAATTAGGCGAAAATAAACCTATCCTGCATAAAACACGCTTAGAGTAGATAGTATCAAGGCCTTTAGTTCTTAAACACAATATGGAAACAAAAAAATTATATTGTTATTTAAATATATGTTTGCCATAACAAATAGTAAAATAGATAAATTGTCCTTTGCGGAACAACAATGTGAAGATAACATTATTGGTACAACTCACGATTAAGGTGGATGATTTGCTGCAACTACGATGATAAAGGAGATTTAGAGGTATCCCGACCCTTGCATTAAAGCGATTTTATGCATGCAAACGCCGTTTGAATCAAAATCCAGATTTAAAAGGCGAATAAGTAAAGTTTATGTTACATTATGAGGAATTAGGATACATGAAACTTATCGAAGAAACCGACAATGAACGGGAAAATGAACGTTATTATCTTCTTCATTATGCCATAATTGAAGCATCAAATACAACTACAAAAACTCGAATTGTTTTTGATGCATCTGCAAAAACTACTATAGGATTATCTCTCAATGATATAGAATAAGTGGGATTGGTGATACAGGACGATATTTTTGCACTACTACTGCGGTACAACATGCCATTGCCCTAACCGCAGTTATCGAGAAAATGTATAGTAAAATATTAAATATCAGTCAACTCACAAAAATACTACGTTCTGTCGGCTTTAATTTACGGAAGTGGCTTAGTAAGTATCCTACTAATTTAAGTGATCAAGTAAATCAGAAAATTATTAATTCACGAACATGGCCACAGGATTTTAGAAATTTCGTGGGGTCTCAAATTACATGTGTTCAGATACGCTACTGTTCAAATAGACTTTTCAAAACATGTCACGAAAAGAACTATATTTTCTAGCAAGGCAAAAATTTTCGATCCTTTGGATTATTTTGGCCACTAATTATAATAACTAAATTATGGTAATTATATAAAAACTTTAACAATGCCGATTATCTTGGGACGAGTCTGTCCCTCACCAATTGCATTTTAAGTGGACTAAATTCGTAATTCGTATCTTCTATTAAGATCAACATACCGCGTATGTAAATTGTGTAGATAATTCAGGCCATTGTACAGTTAATCTCTTATCAGTGAAATCACGTGTTGCTCCTTTACGTCAAGTCACAATACCACTCACTACGCTCACTAACTCAATCATAAAACTCAGAGCCTCCACAAGCATACAGTTTAACTGTTATTATTATTGATTCAACGATTGCACTATGTTGGATTAGGTCACATCCTTCAAGATGGCAAATATTTCTCGCCAATCGAATATCTAACATTCAGTTATGCTCTAATAGGGAAGATTGGTTTCATGTAAGATCTCAAGAGAATCCCACTAATTTACTGTTTCGTGGTACTACACTGGCAATTTTACGAAATTCATCTCTGGTGGCACAGACCGTTTTGGTTATCAAAGGAAAATAGCGAATGACCTATGAAAAATATTACGCAGTAACTACAATGGAACTGCCAGAATTACGTAAGACTGTGACATTAAATACGAGTGCAGTCGTATGTGACTTATTCAAAAGAAATTCTTCCTTCTCTAAGTTACACAACGAATCATCGCATAGATTTGATCGATTTTGTAAGTAATTGTCGTGGAAGAGGTGTTAACTGAAAACCTGGTACATTAAATGTTAGCCAAATAAATTATTCACTAATGACCCTTGTAAAGATAGCACAAACCAAAGCATTTTCAGTAGATATCAATATATTAGAGAAGGTTCAAATGTATCCTCTAAAAGGCAGTCTATTAACACTTAATCCTTTTCCTGATGCTAATAATATATTACGCGTCGGCGTTCGTATTAGGCAATGTAATTTTCAATTCAAAAATTATTCCATTATTTTATCAAAAGACCATATACGCACCGATACGATTATTATACATGAGCATTTGAGATTGTTGCATTGTGGAGTTGTTTTGTGTTCCCTACGAGAGCTTTTTTGACCAGTATCCGGACGCAGCAGAACTAAAACATTATTCCGTAATTGCATAACTTATTTCTAAGCGAATCCATCTCAAAGTCAATATATAATGGGAAATTTATCCGATTACAAAATAACATCCACCAACATTTTTCAAAATTGTGGTATTGACTATGCTTTTTTGATAAAAGTAAAAATTTTCGAGGAAGCAAAACTACCAAGACCTACATTTATTTATTCGTATCTATAGCTATCAAAGCCATACACCTTGAATTAGTTGGTGCGCTTACAACCGAAGCCTTTTTGTTGACCTTGAAATGACTCACTGCATGGCAAGGCGCATCCATCATTATATTATCTGATAATGCGACAATTTTATAGGCGCCGAAACGGAATTATTTCAATTATTGCACCTTGCAAACAACGACAACATTCAAACATTCTGTTCGAATGAAAGTATCGCTTGGCGATTTTGTACCTCCTCAATCACCTAATTTCGATGGTTTATGGGAAACTGGGATTAAATCTACAAAGAGTCATTTAAAACGTGTATTTTGCAATGCGTCTCTAGAATTTAAGGATATTTATAATTTACCGACGCAAGTAGAAGCAGTTTTAAATTCTCATCCTCTTTCCCTATTATCCGATAATTCTAATGAACTCAATCTATTAATACCTGGGTACTCCTTTATCGGTAGAGTGTTGACAACATTACCTGAGCCAAATATTTTTCAAATACGTGAAAATCGGCTGTCACACTATCAATATTTGCAAAAATTAGTGCAGCGTTATTGGACATGATGGAATAAGGAACACGTAAGCGAGACGCAAACTCGATGTCGATGGAAGCATAACAAGGAAGTACTGTTTAACATACGTGTTTTGGTTATCCTTCGCGAGACTATCTACTAGCGTGTTACTTCGCTTTTTTCAGCTTCATCCCGGAATCGACGAAATTGTTCGTGTTGTGTCGATGAAAATAGCGAACAGTATTGTGAAATGATCTGTCGCATGTGTTACAAATGCAATAAGTATAATGACTTTAATCCAAGTAATTAATATATATATTTGTGTAATTATCGTATATTTGCGTAATTAATGTACGTTGTATTTGGTTAACTATTCGTGTTTCTTATTGATTGTATGCACTATGTTCATCACAGTAAGTTTGAATTATATTCCAGGCATGTTTAGGAGATTATTATAGTTATTTTTATACAATATTCAAATTTTATTGAAACACCTGTATGCTCTAGAAACTTAAAATTCAAGGGAATTTTACTAATTCTCTTGTACATGCAGGTAGTAAATATTTTCAAGTGTTCATATTTCCGCATTTATCACCAGGTGTGGGGTTCTCCCTGGAAGTGATTTGTGCTAGTAGAATCCATTGCTTGTCTTTCAAGCTGTAAAGTATTTTTCGTTGTACACTAGAATATCTTTCATTTTTGTAGATTTACTTACTATTTTCTTCCTATCGCCATGCCGTCACATACATTTGTATATATACATATATATATATATATATATATATATTGTATGATGTATATGTCAGAAATGACGAATATATATATATATATATATATATATACAGGGTCTCTATAAAAGAACTCCGGGGTTTTAAGACAAAATATTTTAATAAAGTAAAAAACGTACATACATGTTTTATACATGATTAGAAAGCTTACATTTTCAAGATTTTTTAACAACTTAGTGAAGTTCAATGTGAGCTCCGTGAGTGGCACGGCACACATCGAAACGGTATTCTACCTCTTCCCATGTCCTGGCGAGCATGTCTGGGGGAACGGACGCCACGCAATTCTCTATTCGTTCCCTGAGATGGCGAACATTTCGAATTTTCTCCGCATACACAAGATTCTTGATATGCCCCCAGAAGAAAAAGTCCAACGGAGTCATATCAGGGCTCCTTGGTGGCCATGGAATAGGTCCTTCCCTTCCAATCCACCTGTTGCCGAAACGAGCGTCCAGTGACTCACGCACACGCAAACTGAAATGTGGCGGCGCCCCATCTTGTTGGAAGTAAACTAAACCTTTCTCCGCCTCAATGTCATCCAACTGAGGATAAACATACTCCTCTAACATGTCACAATAGACATCACCATTGATATTCCTTTCGACAAAAATGAAGGGACCTATGACTCTGTCACGCATAAGAGCACACCAAACATTCACTTTGGGCGTGTCACGTTCGTACTCAATAAACTCATGGGGCGGCTCTGAACCCCAAATTCTGCAATTATGCCTGTTTACAGTTCCGTTCACATGAAAAGTAGCTTCATCACTAAAAACCACACTTTTTAAAAAATCATTATCTTGATCAATTTTATCCAGCATGGAAACAGAAAATTCGAATCTCTTAACCTTGTCTGCCGGTTTGATATGGTGTAAAAGTTGTATCTTGTAGGCAGTTAAACGAAGTCTTTTACGAATTACCTTATGGACTGTTGATCTTGGTAACCCCAAGTCCAGACTGCGTCTTGTTTACGATTTCTTAGGGCTTCGAGTGCATGAAGCTCGGATTCTGTCCACATTCTCTTGAGACACACGCGGCCTACACGGCGACTTTTGCTTCAAAACACTTCCTGTTTCCTTGAACGCACATAACCACTGACGAATTGTTTTGTCTGTAGGCGGGTCAACACCATAGCTACGTCGAAAGTTTCTTTGTACAGTAACAACAGAATTAGTTTCTATGAGCCAAATAACACATTGAGCCTTTTGTTGAGGCGTCGCCATAGCGCGGCAGTCCAGACGACACTGACTGCCTGCCGCAGCCGCTACGTCATTTCAAGGTCAACGCTCCGCAGCGCTGCCAACTGTTGAGAGAAACATTCCCAATTGGTATGAGTAAAACTCTTTGAGCTGCTTGTTTCAAAGGAATTGATCAAATTTTGCTATCTTTTATAGTTTAAAAAATATTAATTTTTTAAACCCCGGAGTTCTTTTATAGACACACTGTATATATATATATATATATATATATATATATATATACGTCATTTCTGACAGTTTAACCACCCACGAGCAATGATAAGACTGACTCTAGGTATCAGAAAACTTGCGAGTCCTTCGTTACATTCCCAAACGAAAAATATCAATTGTTCGACAAATTTGCTTTATAATATTAAGTACATTTTTATGTTAAATGAACATTATATAGTGAAGGTGTTTTTTATTTGACCGAATCTCCCACAAACTTGCAACCTGTGGCTCGATAAAATGTGTAAAACCCAGTGCATAAGCATTCAAATTATTACAAGTGTAACAAACAAGATATAGAAGGATGTAAAGAAGATAATACGTCATCTAACAGAAAGCTGAGAAGCATCTTCCTGTGGCATTTTGATAAAAAACACATAGCCGTGATCATGGTTACAATATAAAGGAAGTGATAAAGAAATACCTTAAATAAACTTAATATGTTAACTTTCCAATTCAAAAAGTCATTGAGGATAATAGACTGCTTAAGCCTCTACGCAATCTTCAAAAATATAAGAAATGTTTTGATTGATTAAATTCGATTAAGGTTATCTTAAAGCATAAAAAATGATCAAATATAATTATGATTTTAGATTTAGATTTAACATAGCAACAGATCGAATGCATAAAGTAATGCGAACAATATACGGGGTTAACAAATTTTATTTTGATACTGAAAAAGTAGCTAACAAAGTAGAATAGATAAAATTAAAGGTATAATTAAAAAGGCGATGATCACGGAGTTGATAGGAAGGAAATTTAGAAAAGGCGCGAAAATTACAAAATATGAAATACTGAATGATCACGTTCTTAACAATTCTGGATTAACAAAAAAGTTTAAAAAAAGGAAGCAGTAACTGAGAAAATGTTTGATGGGATTAAAGAAAAAGAAGAATAACAGAAAAATAAACGAAGAAATTGTAAAGAAATGTATAAATTCAAATTAGAAATATCGCATAGATACAAATAAGATGTTCGAAATATGTGCGAGAGCTACTATACGAAGCAACAGCAGAGGAAATATTAATAGCAAAGAGGTGAATGTAAGCACTGAGATTATATGGAAGGAAATAATAAATATGTATGTTGAATAGACAGCGTAGTGCAGAGGATAAAAGAAAATTCTTTAAGAATAGGAGGTGAGTATTGAAACTCAGAGGAAGAAAGACAAATTAGCTAGTGGTTTAAGAAAGCTGAATAATGAGAAAAGTCTTTAAGTACATTTATATAATTCGTAAGTATGTACGTATTTACAGAACAATTATAATGTTTGTTTAATATGTATTTTACTTTTTCAAATACACTCTTATAGACAAACAACAACTTTCAACATTATTTGAAAACGCACAATTTCAATTATTGATAAAAAAAAGTTTAGTACAATATAATAACAGCATACTCCAATTAAAATATGTTCTATGTAGGGGATTAAACTTAAACTAGAATATCATTAGAAGCAAGAAGGCAAAGTAGGAAGATTTAAAAAATTGCAATCCATTTTATATTAAAATTTGTGTTTGTATTAGGTATATATTTTCCAGATAAATGGTAGGAATTTGATATTTTTGTTCAGTTCGACCTAATCCCGATCTCTTCGTTAATTTAGAGACTAAACTGTATTCTTGTCGAAATGAATAGGACAAAATCCCCGGGTATGAAATTGATTATGATTTTATGGCATAAACTGACTTTCTGTGAGTCGCCTTTTTGTCCGCCGAGATTGGAAAAGTATAGAAATAATGCGTGCAGTAAAGCGATAGAGGAAAATTGAAATTCTACATTTCTAAAGAGTTAATAGAGTCAGGATTTCGGTATTCTTTCAGAAATATACCGTGGAAATAACAAGTTTTAAAAGTTTCCGTCATATTTCAAACCGAAGAACATTTTAATTTAACTTCATTCTTTCGTCCGGAGGTGGAATTCTTTGGCCATTTGAACTGGAAAAAATCGCTGAATCCGGTCAATTCGTCAATTGTAAGAATTTACCGATTGTCATAAAGACTTAAAAAAGTTGAATCGTGAGATTAATATATTGATCTTTTCGTACTCAATTTTGGGGATTTACTTAAAATAAAGAAGTTATTTTGAGGTGGCGAGTATAAAAACTTATACAGAGTAAATTTTTTATTACTAATTTAAATCGCTTATCTAATATGCGGTTATATATAAATATACAAGGTTTTTAAAGTCAACTTATAGTTACGTACATACCAGTTTATGAAAACAAGAGATCATTTCTAAAAAATTCTTAGACTCGAAACATCAGGACATTATCTAAATTAAACTAATCAATTAAGGTTAATATAACCCCTTTTCACAATAATTTCCGTATTCTGTATACATATTTCAACAACTAAGTTAGCATCATCACCAGATAATTAATCAGTGCCGCACCTGGAACAACGGCAAAAGCAGCAAAATAGCAAAGTTCGTACTTAAAAATTTAGCTTTAAATTAAACTACAAAATCATTTTAAATAATCATCGTTTTTACATTTCTAATAATTTTATGTGTTAAACATATACATTTATTAATTCTATAGGTCAAAAACTATGGTGCAGAGCAAAATGATGATAAAATTCATCTTTAAAAATTGGTCGACATACCGCATACATTTCCTTCTTGTATTGAAAACGATGACTTCAAATATTTTCCTCTTAGATCGCTAAACATGAGATAATCATTAGGAAAAAAATCTGATTTATATGAAATGGTTTTTGTTATTAAAATTCGCAGTATTGTGTAACCGCAAATAACATGTTATCACATTATAATAAAATATTTTCCTTAAAATTTTTCACGAATTCAATACCGCGGATTGTTTTTTAAACGTAGATCATTTAGAAGACTAATCAGAGACAGATTGCGGTGTAACTGTTTTAAGTGGCAGGCTAAAACATGGCTTCGTCCTTAGGAAATTCTGCTTCCGATTCAAAATTTCTTCCTCTTTACTCTAACAATATAATAAGGAGAGGTATGACCTAATTCTATATAGTGTTTAAACATTCGAATTTCGAATTTAATAGCGTAGATATTCACATACTAATAATTGTACACGTCTGAAATTTTTGTCCCATCTCAGTAACATATTGTACAATAGGAATACGGTATAATGCACAATCGCATTAAACAATATAAATTTAGCCAATCTCAAAGAAGTGCATCTTACGAGAGTGTATTGATATTTAGTTAAACATCATCTGTTCTTAGCATAAACACAGTACTGCATCGTAATAGCAGCAAGTAGTAACTTATTAAAAATGTGGATTTTGGGATTTCGGCAAAAATTGGATGTGTGATATACTGTTAAAGAACGAATGTCGACTGAAAATGTAAAAATCAAAGTATTGAGTTAGCATTTAATATCTTTATTTAAAAGAATTAATACCTAAGTATGTTAAATGAAAATTTACTTAATCATCTTAATGATCATTATTCTCTGTGTGTGACCATGAAAAGTTTAATTGTTTTCTTCGAAAAGGATAGCTTTTCCATTAAAATGAAGAAAGAAAAATATCTGTATAATGGATCTCCAACTTCGATCAAAAGCGTGCAAAGGTATTGAAATCCGTACGCTAAATAAATAAATTGCGTTTAATCTGTACTCGATTTGAAAAAAATACTGACTTCTTAAGCCATGTTGTTAAATGGATGAAACTTGAGTACATTTCTACCATCCAGATAAAAGCAGCAATCTATGTAATGGGAGCTCAAAAATCCGCTTGAAGAATTCTTGCTTCATTTTTTTGAAATGTTATGGAGTAATCAAGATTGATTCTAGGTATGGTTAAAATAATCACTAAGGAATATTATTCCTTATTATTATACATTTAATTGGAAAAAATTTAGGGAGTAGGTTATGCAAAGCTATTTTGTTTTCGAAAATCTTCACACAAAACGCACGTCTCTATAGAAAGAATTTGTAGAAATCTGGTTTGCATTAGGTAAAATTGTTTTTAAATGGTAGGTTGCAGGTTCGTTGTAAGAATAAATGAAATAAATTAAGAGTTGATTAATTAGAATAATAAAATACTATGAATTTCAAATTTAATTCGTATCTGTACTACGTTAAAAACTTATCAATAAACCCTCGTACGTATACCTAAATTATCTATATTTTCTTCATTCCTAATACAAATAATAGTACTAACTATATAGTCAGCAACTGAATGTATAGGTAGAATTAAATATTTTTTTAAAAATCAGCATATTTTCGATTTAATTTCAGTTAAATATTAGTAAAATAAACTAAAATTTTACTTGGCAATTAAGTTGTACTCCACAGAAACATAAAAGCAACGAAATAAATGCGAGAGGGAATTAAACTAAACAGTTTTTGTATCAAAAATCATAAAAGTAGACAAAATGTAAAAACTTGTATAAGCGTTAAAAATGCCTAAATGAAATCAACCATTTAAGCAAACTACGTTAACTGTACATATGTATATCCTATTGTTACCATTATGGGACATTTGAATGAGTTCATGATGAGATTCTTTGTATGTCTTTGTCAAAAAGTATAACTAATAGTATGTTTACATTACGCGATATTTACATTACGTAATATTTATATTACTTTGGAAGTTAAAAAGTTTATTTATACGGATTAAAATCTTCCAGATCTCCAAATGTCAAGTCAAACACCGCTAGTCCAGAAACATTCAATGTAACGGAACCATAATTGAATGGTGCGGTACTTTATGTTACGCATGATTATCTTGTTAAAATAAATTGGATAGTATCTATTTTTTACCTTGCAAAACTCGAAGGTGTAAGACAAATTAAACCTCACCTGAAAGAAAAGAAAACAAATATTAACACACCATTAGACGCATAAAGCAATGAAATAGCGTATTTCAATTCACTTATTTGAACATGCGGTAATAATTAGATAAGAAAAATATAACTTGACGATTTTGCAAGTATTTTCATTAAAAGTTATACTTTTTAAAAAATCAACTTTGTATTTGTAACAGTAATAGTATTTATTTGAGCATGAATGTGGTAAAAAATATTCAGTTTCACGACGTAACATTGATAACTATATGCAATTAAAACATATAGTGGATTTCGTTTAATATTTATTTCCATAATGCAATTTATGTCATGTTAACAGATTCCAATATCACTGTTCTCTCGATTCGAGTGGTTTAGACACACACATGGTAAGCACGATATCGTGAGTTTGAATTTCACAAGGGAGTAAACTTTAATAATAGTATAAATTTATTAATGATGTCATGAAGCAATATATAGGACGCTTTTTAAATGAGCTTGAGAACTTAAAATGAATATACAAGACAAAAATATTGTTGGAATGACATTTTTTTATTATTCTCTGGTAGATAATTTCATGGCATTTATTTTTTAAATATGATTTTCGGCATATGTCCGCCGCGGTTACGAGTTACATGGTCCATTCGATCAGTCCAATTTTTGACTACTTTTTCCAATAAATCTGGCCGTATGGCGTCAATGGTGGCTTGAATATTGGCTTCAAATGCTTCAAGAGTTGCTGGTTTGTCGGCATAAATCAATGACTTAAAATAGCCCCAGAAAAAGTAATCCAGGGGCGTTAAATCGCACGATCGAGGACCACTTCTGAAAATAAAATTGTCACCAAATTGATTTTGCAATAAATAGATTGTTAAGCAAGTTGCGCCATCTGGTTTGAACCAAATGTCATCAGTGTTTAGCTGATTAAATTTTGGAAACAAAAATTCAGTCAGCATGGCTCGATAGCGCTCGCCATTCACCGTAACGGCAGCTTCTTCCTCATTTCGAAAGAAATAAGGACCAATGATGCCGCCAGCGTGCGACAAAACAGTCAATTTTAATGGATGTAATGGTAATTCGTTAACGACTTGAGGATTGTCTTTGCTACAAATACGGTAATTTAGCTTATTGACGTAGCCACTTAACCAGAAATGAGCTTCATCACTAAACACAATTCTTTGATAAAAATGCTCATCTGCGGCCAGTTTCGAATGAACCCAATCAGCAAAATGCGACGCAAGCGATGGTCGTTTAGCTTTAATTCTTGCACGAGCTGTATTTTATATTCACGTAAGCCAAGATCCTTACGTAAAATTTTCTACGCAGTCGAAGGATAAAAGCGAACAAGTTGAGAACGACGACGAATCGACATTTCTGTGTCTTCTTCAATACTTCGCGCTATAGCAGCAATATTCTCTTTGGTAAGCATATTTCTTTGTCTTCTTGATGGTTTTGAATCGAGGAGAGTAAAATTATGTTGACCGTAAAATGGACGAAGTACTCTATGAACTTTGCGAACAGACTTATTTTTTCAAAGTAAATTTCCACAATTTGGAAGAGTTGTTCTGGAGTTAAACGATTCATGATGACTTGCCAAACCTTACTAAACAGAAATGTCAACACAGTTTGACATTAACAGCCGTCAAACCATAGTTATCAATATCAATAGTTCTCATGCAGCTTAAAAAACACCCATTATATATATATATATATATATATATATTAATAATTTTGAATTTGTCTACATCGATGGTGTTATATCATATATAGTTGTTCTAAATGAGCACTCTTATATACATACATCGAAGATCTGCAAAGATAATTTTGAAGAAAACATGTCCTGGTTATATAAAAGCTGAACTTCAATACTTTTTGCATTTTGTGTTATTGTTACTACAGTTATTATTTCTTATCATTTTGCTTATTTATATCAGGTTTGAACAATCTATAGATAATTGCGCCCCATGGTAGCACTCTTACGTATAATTTAATATATGCTAAAACAATAATTAATTGTGAAAATATCTATAAAAACAAAATATATAATTAGTTAGTCTATTTTTCTATACATGTTAGTTGTAACAAATTACTTTGGTATTCAAGCAGATAGCTAATGGCGAAAGAGCAATGCCAGATAATCTCTATGGAAAGGCATTGAAAGGTATACTAAAGTTGTTTCAAAATATATCAATATATATATATATATACATATACATATATATATATATAATTAGAAAATGTAATTGTTTAATAATTATAAAAACAATTGGATTTTGTAATTTTATGTCATTAGAAAGCATTGAAACTAATTAAGATAGTCGAGCAGTCTGGAAAGGAGTAATTAACAATTATTATAAATTAAACTTAAAACCGTTATTGTAAATGTAACACCATTATTACTGGAATAAGTAAGTAGATCTGAAAAAGCAAAAAAAAATACAGTCAAGTAGATATGGTTGAATTCAGCAAAGCTTCTGTGCAAGAGTGTGATGAGCTATGTATTTGAATATTTTAACCTTAGCGTTAAAACATGTATCGGACCATTTTTTCTTAAAGAGGACTGAAGCTCCAATACCAATAAGAAAAATTTGTGTATAATGGTGTCATTGGCGACTCGGGTAAATCCCTAAATTTCAACTGAAGCGTTTTTAACCGACTATGTTTTTGCAAGTCAAAAAAAAATCGAGTGGGACCTGAATACGAAAATATTTAATAACCTCTTACAGAGGCTCGAGAATTAATATGAAAGTGCTTTCGAATTGCAACGAAAATTAATCAGTACTGTAAATAACTTTCAAAAATTACTAATAAATCACTGAATCATTTCCATTAATAACATTACATAAAAATTTAGTTTCCTCTAGAGTGTCCCATATCCAGTAATTGTATATTGGTTGCAGCCAAAAGCAGAGTCTATAATTAATATTTTCGGGGTATTATGTGTTCAAGACCATAATACTTCATACTACTACAGCATACTCAAGTTCAGATCTACATAAGTACTAAATTAAATAGAACAGACGAGATATACGAATAACAAAATCGAGAATCCTGTGCAATACAGAGGACGATAACGAACTATAGAAGAATAATTCTGGATCCATCAGAACTCCAAAATTCTTTACAATACAACATTACATTTGATCACATTGAAATATAGTTCATTTCTGCCTTCGTGATTTGGACAAATAATATTCCTTTGTAAAATGCTGCAACAAGGAGTTGCTATCAGGAGAATAAGTCCACTAAATCATTGATGCATATAAAGAAAAGCACTGAACATAAGTTGATTGACGTTGCAATGGTAAGACCAAAAATATATCAATTATCGGTTACACAAATTTCTGTGTTGTAAGGATTTGATTGTAATAATTGTATCACATTTTCACTAATTTCTGTTCTAGATAATTTTAGCAACAAAAGGCCATAATTTGCATAACATATACTTAACAACAGCGCCTATTAATAAAGTCTTCAGAAGTTGAGTGAAAAAAGATAGTTACTGTAGGCGACTTCGATACAAATTTATATCAACCTAAAAAGTATCATTCATGACTTCTGATACCAAACAATGAACGCGTAAAAAAAACTTTTGAGATACTCGGTATACATGAAATAAATAGCAGTCAAGCTCGTGTCAATAAAAAGTTTTGTTGTACAAAAATTTATAAAAACTCAATCGTTGACAAAAAATTTTTTCAATAATTAATTTTCACAGAAACGTTACCAAATTAATTTAAAAGAAAAAAAAATATTTTAATTTTGCAGCCTGTTTTTGATAGTGAACTTTTATGTTGAGCGATTTTATATATGTAGGTGTGATAAAGAAGTTAGTAGCAATTCTCTGAAGGATAATGCATGTAAAAACATATTCGCTGCATTACTGCATATGAAAAAAATCGTTATTGGATGGAGCATATTCGTTGAGTGACCATCTATCAAAAGAGTGAATACATTAAACGAAACGTATACATATAACATTTTATAATATTAACAGCTAACAAAACATATGCATATAACATTTCAGCTCAAACAATTTCAGAATAAATCTTCAGTGGAAGATTTTCCATTGAACAAGAAATTTATTCTGAAATAATGACTTTTTTGAGTCCGTATTTAGTATTAGATGCCTTTAAAAAGTAGAAATATCAACTTCAACACATTTAATACAATTTTTGTCATATAGAAGGATATTTCAAAATTTATAGAACCACCCTTGTACATCAACTGAATTATCTGCTTTAAAAACGGAGCTAATTCTCTTTGCTTTCTATAGTACGAGGTTTGCAGAGATACGAAGAGAAAAGTTAAATAATATATAATTATATAAACACTAACAAAAGATGCACCAACTCGATATCTTAGAGTAAATAAACAACTTTGGACATTTAATCATCTTTTAAATATAATTATATAAACACTAACAAAAGACGTACCAACTCGATATATATGAGTAAATAAACAACTTTGGACATTTAATATATTATTGAACATTAAGCTATCAGTAAGAATATTATATATAGGCGTATTCTAATTTTCATAGACAGTAATCTTTAGTTTAGTCTAGTAATAAGTACTTCTTGTAGTTTGAGAATTGTTTGCTGTATTGTGTGAATTTCGAATAAAATCTTCTTGTTAAAATTCTTGAGTGTTTTTAAAAAAAGCTGATTCAAGAAAAAGAACCAAAATTATATCCAATATTATAGCTACGTAATTTTATTTAAGGTAAATGACGGCATCATTACTAAATTTACAGGTTTATAATTACACGAGCATTCGAGTAGAAAATTGAGGTAAATACGGAAACTTAAACCGTTTAAAATACTGCCTCCATTCTAAATGTTACTTGTTAATAAACCATCAATTATGAGCAATTTGCCTTAACACACTCTATCAAATTTATGCCTTGAAAAACCCTAAGTAGATCAATATAACTTATGTTAGTCACCAATAATAGGCAAACGATTAAAGTGTATTTAACCAGTCTGTGAAAAAATTTTTCTATTATTAATGCAATCTAAAACTTTCCTTAGGGTAATACGACGCCGCGATAACGGTAACGCGTACAGTTAATTTTAGAAACTCACTGCTATTCCACAAATCGACACTGCCCTTAATTAATCATTAACGCATCTACCGACGCAAACTCGATCGTTTAAGCTAATTAGAATTAATTCATTTAATAAGCGTTCGCTAATTGAGTTTTTTCGTTTAGAAATTGCCGTTTATGCCGATAGAGAAAACTACGATTGCCGTTACGATGTCCTTAATTGCAAAAATTGTTTTCGCATACTCACAGAACCTATGCAATAGTATATTACGTAAATGTCTACAACAATTACAAGTTAATCTTTCAGAGACAGCATCTTAACTTATACTTAAGAGAAACTTCTATTTGAGTCTATTTTGATACTCTAGCACATTGTAGCATATTACATTCTCGAAATAATGCTATATATTTATATACCCTCAGCGCCACTTTAATTAAAATAGATTAGATAAATATAATAATAATAGACACACAATTATGTTCATTCAACCAAAAAATTAGAGCAGCTCACAGGAAGATGCACCAAGTATTAAATACGCGGTAAAAATGTTGAGAAATATACATGGATATTTTATTTCCGAAGATAAAATTCAAGTCACTTGTAATACCCTAGAATTATTTACAAATACAATACTTTTAATCCATACGAATGACTAGTAATTATCTACGACCAGTAGTTATCACGTAGCAACCTGAGCGTTACTTTTGTGAATTTATTTATTATTTGTCATTTAATTTTATAAGTGTTTGTCTGATGCAGATTATAACAAAAGAAGAAGGGTAATGATTATTACTTTGCTAGTTAAAGGCTTCTGGAATGGAAGGCATTTCTTTACACACATTGCATAATATCACATTTAACTACTTCTTCATTGAAAAAAATTTTTTTTGACGCAGTTATACTTTTAGAATTGAATTACAAAAAAAATCATGCCGTATCTAAAAGCGTGAAGATGGTTGCATATTTTGCAACTTAACTTTGATGTGATGTAACTTCACCACGAAGCACTTTGGATCCATATTGTACAGTTCACTAACGTAGTAGATTCACCATGAACACATTTCATTGATAAAACAAGGTTGTATCTTTCATTATGAAAGTACCTACCCTAAATAAACATTTTTTATTGTACTAAAATATTTAAAAATCTTTCATACATTTTTAGTTTAAAAAGTTTAAAAAAAAATAATGTTCTTTTGTATTTTCTAGTAATTACTTTTGTTTTCAATAGATACGTTTTACTAATTTGATTATATGTTTAACATTATTTTACTTTATAATTATAAAATATCAAGTTTTAAGATAATTATAATACAAATACTTACTGAACCAAATTAAGCACCATATATTTGTTACACGATTGACTACATAAACTTTACGAATAAATCGCCATCATTATTCTCAATAAAAAATACGAATTTGACGGGCGCATATATTATATCTGAACGGCATTAAGAAAAGTAGTCGCCACTCAAAACCAGAACGCCCTGTGTTTATTTTAAGACCGTCGTAGTGAATTTGATGTGGCGTTAACATCATCCATCAAAATCCCGGCCCAGCGGATGCCTCCGGCACACCACTTTTTTTTTATCTCCCTCCTATTTTGACTGACAGAGATGGGTGCAGAAGCTTTCGCTCTGTCGGTGGTGTTTCCAGCACGCAGATCTCAAATAACTTTATGAAAAGTGTGCAGGTGTTGAATACATTCGCAGCGATAAATAAATGCTCCAATGCTTGACACTCATTCGCATCAGAGACGGCTGCTGGAGCTTTATCAAATTTAATAATCGCAAATCACGTAACTAAATGGTGACAGAGACTCATTTCTACAATTTCTTCCATTTGCTCTTTCTGCTGCTACTACTTTAGTACTTTCGTCATTACTTTCATTTAAGTAAATTATGTTCTTCAGGTATGTGAGTTTTGAAGAAATACAACTTTTCTGAAAATTGCAACGTTTAACTTTGATGATTACAATTTAATTTATAGGTGACTTTCTTACCAAAATTTTAAAGCAAAATGACTTATTTTGTTTTCAATAGGTGAGTTAAATGAAAGGAATCTTGATAATTTATTGAAAAATCTTGGTTTTTGGTGCAGCAATTTATTAGAAAGTTTCATAATATTCTAGGATTAGCAGTGATGAGAATAATTAACTTTTCTTTAAATTTTGAAGTTAGGATATATAGTATAACGAAAAGCTTAGCGCCATAAAATCGCTGTATATGATGGTTAATATTCTTTCCGGTTCAAATCATAAACAATTCCACTAATCTCACCGTAATTATAAAGGTACCGTTATAGTTTAAATAATAAAATTTACGCGACAAACGTTCCACTTTACGTACTAAACCCTTAATATTAAAATATTAATTTATCGCCATTGTACCTTCTCCGATGCGTATATATAAATGCTACGTTAACTACTACAAGTTTATAATGTTATACGTTTATTAATCACCATTACAATCAAGTTCCAATGTTTATGACTTTAGCCGCGTTTTCTTCCGCAATAATTTTCCCAATTGCTCTGAGGCAGTCGGTCCTAAACTCCACTACTGCTCGCGATTAACCGCTCCATATTTGTGTATATCTACCGTTCGAAATGAAACGGAAATACACTTTCCGAAATGAAAATTTAATAACGGCAAAATGAAATACTCCCGCAGTAACAATAATCATAATCCCTGGATTGAATTTCCGATAACACTAATAAGATACAGTTTTTCATTGTTATTTAACGGAAAATATACCTACCTAAATTTAAGACTATTAACTAATATAAAATCACACATTAATAATATATGATTAAAATAACCTCTAGAGAGGCTATTAAAGTTAGTTTGTTTTGATTTTATTAGCACACTTGGGGGTTCGAATATAACTTATGGACAAAGTCTTGTGATAGAATTATCTATGTATTCCTCTTCTCTTTTCATTTCCTGTACGACTTTCGAGAAACCTTTTACCGACTTCAATTAACTTGATTTTTGTTTCTTCACTACTTTCAATTCGTTAGATAATTTATAATATTCATTCAGAATAAGAATACTTGAGATGGTTATAAAGTCTATGCCACTGCGTCCTTTCCAGATCTATTGTAGTTCTCAAATCTCTTTGAAGTCTCTTAACTTTTTTGCTAATGTCTATTGAAGATTTTTCAATTGCAATTCTTTTAGCTATATAATTTTTAGCTTGCAATTCCCTGTCAGTAGATTTCATTTGTGTTTAATAATATTGA
This sequence comes from Dermolepida albohirtum, assembly GCA_031893035.1. Lineage (NCBI taxonomy): Eukaryota > Metazoa > Arthropoda > Insecta > Coleoptera > Scarabaeidae > Dermolepida > Dermolepida albohirtum. The sequence continues at coordinate 825,318 of JAVIWB010006284.1, read as the reverse complement.
TTTAACAAATAACAGCTAAACACTTAAATAGTCTTCTTTTTAAGGCTCTACGGATCTGGGTGTGTAAAGAATGTTGGTGGATACTTATGTAATATAAGTATCGACATTGATTCTGCGAAAAATCGACCTCTTCTCATAAGGAATGCACTGAAGGTTTACATCATATAATATAAAACCAGATAAAACAAATGCCATTATCTCATTTAGTATCTATAAGCAAATCAGATATAGAATAAATTAAAATATTACAGCCTAAATAAATAGTTTACAATATTAGTGATTAGTATTATTACATAGGTATTTAACTTTATCTAAACTTATCTATTAGGAATATCCAGGATACAATGACTTTTTAAACTGTACATTGTTGTGCTGTTATCTATGAGATAAAGCCAAATAATTATTATGTGTTTCCAACCTTTGAAGGTGTTTTGCACTTATATAATGCACTTCTTATGATATGGAAGGAATTTATATCACAGTGTAGCGGTGCATAATGTGTATACTACGGAGCATATGCGATAGTCATCAGTCATCAGGATTTTTATTCTGAAATATGACTAATTTCAAGATTGTACGTATTTAAATACCCTATAATTGAACATCATGAGTCCATATTTGTTTTATAATTACCTTAAACACAGTAAGTTCGTTTTCAACTGGGAATTTAATTCAATGCCTAATCTACTAGTGTAATTTAGTTAATTTCAAACCCTGTTGCTGTTTATGCTTCATGAAAATATGTTTTCGCTAGGAAAGGCGTTACCCAAATACTTTGCAGACAGATTGTGAAAGTATTTGATTATTGAATTGCACCCGAGGGCATGTGTCTAACCGTTAAGTATAAGCTACTGGAACTGATTTATTTTCATTTGCTCTAATTTTCCACATTTTTTGCCGCTAGACCATTAAGTGAATGTTTTAGGTTTCCTAATGCCTTTCTTTATTCGTTGTTAAGTATGCGATGTGTTACTGAAAAGTTTTATGAATTCGCAAAAATTAAATGCAGATTTTTGTCTATACAAGTCATAAAATAAGTCGTTCTTACAACTGAAGTATTTCCCGAAACACGTTAATACTTTTAAATTCCACGTCACTAATATAGTTGCCGCATTGATAATTATCTATTTGGATCAGAATATTGAGGTGTTTATTGAAATATGAAGCCAGGAAAACATGCACCTTAATGGTATATATTGCAATGGAAACGTTTACGTTACCAAGTTCTTTCATTTCTGAAAAATTATCTTATATACAGACTGTTTCAAAAAGAATATACGTATTTCGAAAGCATATATTTATTAAACTTCAAGACATACGAATATTAAAGTTTACACACATATTTACGAACCTCTCAAGTTCAGATTACAGATGTTCAATATGTCCTCCATCAGCGACACGAACAATATCACATAGATACTCAAATTCCTCCCATACTCGGACAAGCATGTCCTTCGACACTGATGTTATGACAGTACGGAGCTGGCTCTTCAAGTCTTTTAGATTCTGTGGGAGGGGTGGTACATAAACGTTGTCTTTAACGAAACCCCACAGGAAGAAGTCACAGGGTATCAAATCCGGTGACCGTGGAGCCCAGCTGAGATATGCTAAGTAGCCAGCTCCTTGATGACCAATCCAACGGTTCGGTAGAGTTTCATTCAGATATTCACGCACTTGGCGACGCCAGTGAGGGGGTGCCCCGTCTTGTTGAAAAATGAAGTTGTCTTTGTGCAGCCTCGGAAACAACCAGTTTTGTAACATAGCGAGATACTGCTGACCGTTAACCGTGTTTCCATCAAAGATAAATGAGCCGTAAACAGATGATCGGGATATCGCAAAAAACACATTGATTTTAGGCAAATCTCGCACATGTTCAATGACTGCATCTGGGTTCTGTAGACCCCAAATTCGATCATTGTGTTTAATTATCAGGATACTAACATCGAAAGTCGCTTCGTCACTAAACACGATGTGTTGTGCGAAAGTGTTATCATTGTCAATAGCATCATGAATCTCGTTACAAAATGCCATACGTTTCCGTTTGTCATCAGGAGGCAGAGCTTGTAACAACTGTAACTTATACGGCTTCATAACCAACCGACGTCTCATAACACACCAAATTGTTGTTGTAGGCAGTTGTAACTCCCGACTGGCACGACGAATTGATTTTCAAGGATTACGTTGGAAAGCAGTTTGAATTCGTGCAACATTTTCTTCAGAAACACGAAGGCAGCCAGGACTCTTTCCTTTACATACACATCCTGTATCTACAAACTGTCGATACCATCTACGAATGTTCCACCCATTCGGAGAGTCAATTAGGTAGCTCAACCTGAAACTTCTTTGCATTGTAATCACGAAATTGCACTTCGCAAGTTCGAGAACACAAAATGATGTCTGCTGCGGAGTAGCCATTTTAAACATGTGACGGTTACCAAGAAAAACAGAAGACAACTGACATCTAACGGATATTAAATAAAGGGGACTATGTATTCGTTTCTCCAATAGCCGAGCCGAGGCGAAGCGATCGGTAGTTTGGACAAAATAATACTTTGTAATACGTACATATATTCTTTTTGAAACACGCTGTATAATAATCCTCATTCTTAAAATCTAATAACAAACATACACAATATAACTAGTATGACTAATATGATCATACAAGGTTGAGATAGTTATTGATTTTCCTATGTACTACTTGACAATATACATAACTGAGTTTATCCTATGGGAAAAGTTAACACACTAACGCCTGCAATATACTCCCAACTTTATAACGAGTGCTAATAGAGTTTGTGGAAAATATTTCATCGTCGTCATATATATTTTCATGAAAATCATTAAATAACTACAATATTTTCCCCATATCCTATACTCAATTGCACGTCAATCCCACATTCATCAACATGAATATATTTGGAATTAACGGGTTAGCATGCTAACAAATGCAATTTGATAAAACAATAATTATTTTTTTAAATTATTTACATTTGTTTCGATAAACTTCGGATTTTCGGATATGGTAAGGATTTTTGGTTATTGATACTAAGTTCAAATAACTACCGTATACAGTGACGTCTCCGTTAATCGCAATTAAAAAAACATTGGAATTTTTGTTAACTACATGACGAGAAGGCTAGTAATTATACGTATTTTTCAAGAGAAAGAATCGATTTGCGGTGGGTGTAATTATCCCTGAGCCCGGCCTAAAAGGAATAACTTTATGATCGCGTGGTAGACGCGCACGAAAGCCATAGTTTTCTGCCGGTTTTGTTTCGGACAAAAAATACAGAACGCAAACAACGTCAACAACAATAACATACAACCGTATCCTGGCACGGAAAGAGCGCATTCAAAAAAGTTTGTGCCGTTACTGTACCGGTTAATGACTGACATACAATACTTGGCGAACAAGTCGATGGAAGCTAAAACATCATACAGCACATATTATGTTTATATTTATTAAGCTGTAGAGCGACATCGACACAATTCAGAATGTAAATATTTATCAAAAAATAAAATAATAATGAACTTTAAAAATATGTTTACATTAATTTATGATTTATCAAAATCAAGTTTTTTGACATTATAGAACAACCTGTTGGAAGCGAAGCAATATATGTATATATATATATATATATATATATATATATATATATATATATATATAATGCATTACTTAGAGTCTCTAGGATTTTAATAATAATAATAACAATAATCTTTGTTTATCAAACAAGTAAACCATTTACAGAATAATAATAATAATAAAATCATAATGTTGAAACAAAACAAAATAAATTAGAGTAAATATGAAATCGAATAATAAAGCCCTGAAAGCTCAATAATAAACCAACATAAACTACTAATCATAGAAAAGACCTAATGAATGAGACAAACGAGAAACTAGTACAAAAATTAAGCAGAAAATTATAGGTACATATTTATATTTGTATATATTTGTCAAAAATGTCCTCAAAGTAATCATTTGCAATCTTATACATAATGGAAACAGGCGCCGTAGCTATAAGATTCGTGTAAACTATCAGTACGAAGAAAGGAGTAAGAGACCTGGACGCAAGATTCAGTAGGTTAAACTCTATCCTAGATAGCGATAATGGGCAGTCATTTTATTTTTAATTAATTCCATCAGGAAGATACGGTAAACTCGTCTGTCAATCAACAAACTGATATGTAGAATTTCCATAATATTATGTAGATCAACCACGCTCACGATAAGTTCCACTTGTTTTGCATAATATTAATTTCTACCATGGATACTTTTCAAAATGTACGAATGGCAATTGCATATGGGAGAACATGCGATCCCGCGAATTCTAGATTGCTCATAATCGAGGCAAACTGTAGTATCTTTATTAAGTTGGTATTAGTGACCTACGAGTACTCGAAGTTTCTTAAAACAAAGCCAAATATCATTGATACTGACCTAGATATTTTTATATTTACGTTCCTTAGTATGACTTTTATCTACAAATGCGAAAAGAATGCATTAAGTTAGTGTTGAGTTTAGTTTAATTATATGTCGACCTACATTCCAATTGCAATAGTTTGCAATTTATTTTCTGTTATCTGCTATGAAACAATCGATCTTTTATGATACATCCAAAGAAAGTTTTACTTATTTTTTTGTCGTGTGTAGTCATAATGGATGCAATTTTCTTCTAATAAACAACGCGATGTCTAATTTCAAATTTAAAACCATATTCTCAATTTGAACGAAGTTTTCCAAAAAAAAGTTTTTTCTCAAGAAAAGGTGAATTCGATACGATAGACAACTTATGTACATCTGAACTATTTCACAATTCACTCACGATTTAAATCAATGCATAGCCGTACGGAGGAACTTCGTGTCGCTCTTTTTTACTATCTTGAAAAGTCTAGTTGTATGGTCCACTAATTATTTATTTAGAGTGAAACACCTTGAATTTCTCAAATTAATCATCTTTTTTACAAAGATCAGTTTTAATTCTAAATTTTAAAAACAAAAGAAAGTGATTTCGTGGTCCTCAAATCTTGTTTATTGCTTTACCTTGGTGATATGGTTTGAATACGTGGAATTGTAGTATACATTTCTTACTACTTGCATTGTTGCAACATATCTAGCGTTAAAAAGTGTCAGAGTTCGAGGGGTGATCGTATGGCTCAATATATGCTTCAAAATCTTAAAGAACTTGCACGACAAATGGACGATTTCAGAGATACGAAACATTTTCAGATTACACCACCTTATTATGTACAAACAAACAATGTAATTTATAAACAAACAACGTAAGCAACAAAAGCGAAAGATCAGCAGCCATATCATGGATGCCACCTTACCCGAGTCAAGATAAAGGTTTCCGAAATAGTTCGATGATCCTTGCGCCACGTGTCGTGGCTGCTGTGAAATGGAGGGCGAACCCTTTGAACATTTCGTTTGACTTATACTTTTGTTGTTGATTCGTATCTCCGAAACTGCCCATTTGCGACTTTTGTGCATATTTTAGCCCTTCCTATTCTCTTTTAAACTTCGTGACACATTTTTTAACATCCTGTATTTCTTTAAGTTTATTTTCATTGGATCGTGCTCTTATGTGCCACGCCTTTGATTGTTTTTGCAATAGAGTTCGTTCGATTTCTAATCTATGCAAGTAATTAAATTTGATTCAAAACTCAATAGTTCCGTCAATACCCAGCTTTCGTATCCATGTGGCAATTGAGATGAAGATTGCGTTAAATACTGTTATTTTTCTTCTTTGGGATATCTAGTACTTCCTCGTCAATATGCTTTTTATTGGATAGAGTATGCTTTAATGGCAACATGTAGTAAATTATTTAGATCTTTCCCATTTTTTATGTGCTTATGCAATTTCTCTGCCAGGTTTTAGGAAAGCATGCGTTTATATATTTGCGTCTATTTCCTGGTTATCGAGTTTAATTTTTATATTTTATTTATATATTAATTTTTATATTTTATATTTTTCGTTCAGTACGATTACTTTTATTCTATTTATATTAACTTTTATATTTTCAAATTATAAAACATAACTAAGCCCACTGAAAATCGTCAGGTCATATGTATTTGACCTTAGAAGGTTTTAATAGAATTAACATTTGCAATAAATGTAATTTATAGTGTCCAAATGATTTAAAGGATATTAGTTCAATTCTCACACAAAAATAAAATTTGGCACACGTTCGTTCAATTTAAAATAATAAAATTAAAAACACATTAAATTACCTATTGTGAAGTTTCTGAAACTGGTTTATTTGGAGCATATTCAGTGGGTACATAGCTTGACATGCAAACAATTAATAAAAAGCAAACGATAGTGTAAGAAGACCATTTATATTTACTAAAAATTAATATTATAGACATTGTAATACTGTACCTATTGTGGACCCTAGTGGTGGTCTCACTGTGTCATAAGAGAATTCGAAATTTATTTTACATGGATAAATATATTTGTATAGATACAATTATTTTTAAGTATATAAGGTATTAGATAATATTACCAAGTATGAGAACTGATTTATCAATTGCATGTCATACGTAACCCTAGTGTAATTCTAATGAGGCATAAACTGCCGCTTCTTTTATATTGATGATGTTTACCTAAGTAATAGCGTAGATCATATCGAACTGATGTTATTGCATGGTAGAGAATAATGGTGGTTGTGTAACATTCAAGATAGCGTGATGGAAAATATCCACCAGGTGATATCGATTTCAGTGGGTCTGTAATGTAGACGCTTATCGTAAGTTTATATAATATTCACGCATTGAATTATTGATTGAACTTGAAAAAGCGGATGTTCGATTTGCTTGATGTCCGGCAAATTTCTTAATGTTTAATAAGAAAGTTTACTTTACAAGTTCTTGATATGCACGTACTAGTGTACTGCTAAATAATCGATAATCTAAAGAAACTACAATCAAATAGAATTGTAAAATATAAGACTATAAAATATCACTTGTTTAACAAGTCCTTCGTCCACACAATCATGTGCACGAGCCGACTTTATGTGTATAAATAATGAATTAACTTTGCGACACAAACAGAAGGAAGAGTTTTATTGAGTTTTCCAAAGAAACTATGCCAAACATGAAGTGGTCTTTAAATAAAATATTATTGACAAGGTAATTACTATATCGTTGGTGTAATCCTAGATGGAGGACAATATTATTGCAAGTAAAGAAACGTATTACTTTGAACTATAGTGGTTTCCCTTAACATTAATATTCACACACAAATATAACGATTACATTAGATCTGTCACAGATTTGCTTTCTTGAGCACATATAGCATATACCGACAAATAAAATATTTTTAAAGAATTTTCTCAGTCGATTTAAATTGATTTGCTCCTGTCTTTACAAAATACGAAAAACTGATAATGCATCCATCAGGGTATTGAATTTGTATTTCAATCTTAGACGCATTTCTAGTGACTCAAAGAGTTGGCAAATTTATGTATTATCATTAATTACAAAAATTTTTAAACTGCTATCCAACATAATATTGAAGTAAATTTAAGAGACTACGTCACTAATAATTGGCGTAACCGAAAAGACACACAATATAATAGTCCATATAATGGTTACCATAAATTGGTGAATATTTTTTAATAGGTACATATGTACGTGAAAAATTTACGTTTATTTTGTTTAAAAAAATACGATAGATCCAATAGTACCGTACTCTCTGAATTTAGCTTCGACTACTTTTTCTATCTATATTATAAGAACATATACAACTTTTGTAAGTGTGTCGTAATTAAGATACTTGTTTTGCTATCTGATTGGGTCAAACTGAGCCTATATATTCGGAAAAGAAGAATATTAAGAATAAACAAAATTTGAAGAGTGTATATTAAGTAATGGGCGATTAGTTATGATGTACTTTTTTCAATTGGGATTTTTAGACAGATAAAGCATGAGTCGAGTCAAACTTTTACGCTATTTTAGTTATGTATTGTGTGACATTTTATTATGGAATGACTCAGCCCGGCACAGCGTCTGCAAATTATTCAGCAGTATTATGAAAATCAGCGTTACACGAGAAATGTTTCGTGCGCTTAGAGTAACTTATAGTCTACGTAATTGGCCCACTGAACGCACAGTTCGCTATACCATAGAAAAATTTGAAACGCCATTTTCATTATTAGATAATACGTGACCAAATATACCACATCCAAGATGTAGTGAAGAAAATGTAGCGATAGTAGCTAAGAATGTACGTGATGACTTTTCGAATCGTCACCGTTTAAGTCTTTGGGGTCTTTAAAATCTTGAAGAAGATCCACTCTTTTCAACCAAAATTTTGTTCAGCGATTAGGCCCATTTCTGGATTAATGACTACGTCAGTAAGCACGATTGGCGTATTTGGAGTCAAGAACAATCCGAAGAGTTTCAAGATCTGCCATTACATCCAGACAAAACGACGGTTTGGTGTGGTTTATGGGTAAGTGCAAACATCGGTCCATATTTCTTCAAAGATGAAGACGACCGCCAACATTACTCGCGTTATTCGCCAAATACAACTTGAAATGTTCGAACGTGTCATCGAAAATTGGAACTTCAGAATGGAAGATGTTAGGCGCAGTTACTGCCAATATTTGAAGAAAATATTTAAAGAAAATAATTTTTAAAGAATAAATGTCAAGAATAGTTATTCTGTATGATAATAAAGAATACCCCATAAAATTGAAGTTTTTACTTTTTTCATTTTTGAAAATAGTGCTTCCAAATGAAACGCCTCTTAGTATGTCAAAAATAAAAATACTTTAAATAGTGCTTAATGTTAACGCGAGAAAAATGATAACATTAAATAAACCACAGGGCTATAGTAAATAGGTGAATTAAGAACAAGAAGAAATTCGAAATATATCACATATTTCTTGTAGCGTGCTAAAAATTTTAAAATAATTTTATGAAGAATCATATTTTGAATTTAAATGATTGTGCGCAACAAGATTACTATGTAGTTTCAGGGTGTAATGATTGAAATTTAATAAATACATAGCAATCTTAGTAAAGTAGTAATTAAGAAAAGAAATTGCACGAAGCATGCATATGCCCGAAAATGCTGATCAAATGCTTGGATCGTGATGTTATGTACATAAACAGAAATAATCTTTAAGTAGACAGATATCAGATCTTCGTCTGCGAAGATCTAAATTACACACAAAGTTTTAGACAGAGGCGAGAGACGTGCATACATGTTTTTTGACGAAATCTACTTTTTATTGCTACTTGACAAACAAAAAATACCTCTCCACGAAAAGTTGTATACATTCATAAAAAATCATTGTTCCTTCGAAAGAAATTGTATACGGAACCCTATTTTTAGATTTGCGGGTTGTCGTTTTATTCTTAAAATAACTGTAAATTAATTCAAAAGTCTTTCCTTCTGGTTTTGCCATACCATTAGTATCTAGTACTAGAAATCTTAAATTTATCGTCTGCTTTTTACTAACCTGCCAAGTACATCAAGAACGTATGAGTAAGTTCTCAGTACTCAAGCAAGCATTTGTTAAGAATACTAAAATGTAATAGTTCGAAAGTGTTGTTTGTTATGAATTTAGTGCTGCATTGTCGTGTAACAGAACAACATCAACGAGATCTGGGCTCTTTGTTTTTCAATTTATATTACATTCTTTGACACGCTTGAAAGTTCAAAATTAGCAAAAAGAAAAAGCTAAAGCTATACAATTGAAATAATCACGCCATCTTGTTTAATAAATAGAGCAACACCTTATATATAAGTATGCCAGAAGTGAGGAACAACGAATCTCGTGCCCCGTTCTGGGTAATAAACGTTCCACAAGTTAATTTATCACAATGACGAAAGATAAAGAGAGTAAAGAAAACCAAATGAATAAACTTAAAAATGTCGATTTTAATTAATAATAGAATAGTTAAATTGCAGATAATACGGTAATGAATGTGAAAAATTGACGTTAAAATATTATAAATTAAGTGAATAAATATGACTTAATAGTCAAAATTTGGAATCCGATAATATAGAAACAAACACAGGAAAGTAAATTAAGGATTTTTTACCGGTTTCGTTTACAAACAAAAAATACACTTCTAGAGTTTATTATTAAATTAGTAAAAAGTAATTTTACAGATTTAAATGCCATAAATAAAGAAAAAATAAAAAAGAAAGTAAAAATACAATTTAGATAATTTCAACTACTTACATCAAATAAAAAGTAAAGTAATATTACTTGAATGTATAACAATTATTGTATAAAACAGAAAGAAAATTTCAAAAGAAGCTGTTACTAGACATATTCAAAAAGACTGATAATCCGCGATTGAGTCTAAGATTCAAATTACGACTCTGTTTGATCACGAGGTAGCTAAGATAGTAATTGCTTTATAATAATTACATCCAGTAAGTACGGAAAAACAAATTACATGGATTTGGCACTAAAATTTGTGTTTGGTTAATACCTAGCTCACTAAAATAACAAGAGAATAAATTAGAAAAATTTTACAATGTGCTTCACATACCTATGGATTAAAAAATAGTTTCTAATTGAAGGGTCAACAGAACTTCTTAATGTGCCTTACATCCAAATATACTGTACTCGTGCGCTAAGCCCAAAACCAATAATCAAAATTCAATAGTTTTCAACGCCCTTTTAAATTTTTGGCGACCCATAAAGCCGTATCTTATTCTGAATAATTGTGAGCTAGGCGATATACTAATACACGTGCTCTATATTGGGAGTTTAATGGTCTATATTGGGAGTTTAATGGTCTAATATTATTTATGAGTTGACATTGAAAGCCAAACATGCGCATATTTACGTACAAATAAAGAGGTAAACTATTATGACAACTAGACGAACAGACCACTGTACAAAAGAATGCAACAAAGAAATGAAATGGAAATATCGTAATATGTTTAAGAAAAGAATCGAATTACACACAGGCACATCATGTTATACAATCTTTTCACTAAAGATAAGTAAAAATATATTAAAATTTATCGTTCAGACTAACGACCTGTAACTATACTGAAAATACTCCGTAATTACAGTTTCGCTATTGAATAAGGAGTATTAATATTCTATACTGCATGTATTCTATGAGGGTAGTTTGACGAGTAGTGAGAATAGAAAAGAAAAACGAATTTTTTAAATACAAAATAATTTTTATTTTTCAATATATTCTCCGAAAAGAGCAATACATTTATTGCAACGGTGCTCCAATGCCCTTATGCCATCTCTAAAATGCGATTTCGGAAGGCTTGCAAAATACTCATTCACGAAGATGATAAGCTCGTCGTTACACGAAAATTTCTTTCCACCTAGTGCCGTTTTCAATTCTGGAAAAAGGTGGAAGTCGGAAGGGGCTAGATCCGGCGAATAAGGCGCATGCGGTACTAATTGGAAATGCAACTCGTGGATTTTGGACATCACAACTGTGCTGGTATGCGAGAGAGCGTTGTCTTGGTGAAACAGACTTTTTCTATGCCATTCCTGGCCGTTTAGCATGAATCTCAATATTTAATTTTTGTAGAAGTTCTGCATAATATTGTCCGTGTATTGTGGCACCTTTCTGAAGGCAATCAATGAGCAAAATGCCCTCTGAATCCAAAAAAATTGACGCCATCACCTTGTTCGCTGATAAGATGGTTTTCGCTTTCTTTGGAGGTGCGGAACCACCTTCTAACCATTGTTTCGACTGTTGTTTAGATTCGGGTGTACTGTAGTGTATCCAAGTTTCATCGCAAGTAATAAATCGCCTACAAAAATCAACCGGATTCCGCTTATAAAGGTCAACACACTCACTGTAAATGCGCAAACGAGTGAACTTTTGATTAGTCGTAAGCAATCGCGGCACCCATCTTGCCGAAAGCTTGGAAAGGCCCAATTCTTTCGTTAAAATGTGGTGTACGCGTTCTGTTGAAATGTGTACCATGTCTGCTATCTCTCTCACTTTGAGTCATCGATCTTGCGTAATAATATTATGGATTTTTATAATTATTTCCTTAGAAGTCACAATTTTGGGTGCTCCGAAGTATTTAATCATCGCACGATACTCTGGTTTTTGCATTTTAACAAAACGACGTGTTGCTTCTTTTTCAATCAGCTGTCAAAAATAAACTAATCAACCGATTTATCTAAATATCGGAATGTAAACATATAAATAGCCAACCTAAATTACAGTGCATTTGTTTTACAAATTAGAGCGCCACCTATGTGTCATTCTCACTACTTGTCAAACTATCCTCGTACTAAGTTGTTAACAGAATTAGCAAAGTATAAATTATGAAGCATTTTTTTGGAGTGTCGTGAGAAAATAATCTTCAGTAGTTCTATAGTAACCAATTTTCGCCACATGTAACATTCAATAGATCCATCTTGCTTCTATAAGAATATTCAGAGAGCACCGACTTTTTCAAGTTCTTAACTTTATGAAAATGATAGTAGTATTACAAGGTTAAAATTTAATTATATAGTTGTCTAAACGCTTGATTTAAACTCTCTTCCGGCCCTTATAATGCATATTCATCTCGTGCTATTCAAAAAATTGCTAACAAGTGGATATGTATTTAAACGAATTAAGAGATACTTTTTTATAGAACGAAACTCAACTTATTATTTTATGTTATAAATATCCCCTTTTATAACAAAAATCGCACAATATTATGTACCATTGTTACATAAAAGGAAAAGCACTTAATATTTACTGATCTAGTATAGAAAATGTATAAGTTTAAGTTTAATTATGTAATCTATTTATCGTAAAATATAATCTGATAATTGATACACATGGTAGTGTAAATTTTAATTAAATCATAAAACGTAAACGTAAGCGTGTTTACTAAATATATTAATAATGTAAAGGTTGTGGCAACACAATTTAGAAATTAAAGCAAACATTTAATGTCAGCTCGTAAAATCTGATAATGTAAATCGAGGAAATATTAATATTTTTCCAAGTAAATAGAAAAATAAAATTAGTTATCGATTATGAATGATTATTCACATACAGAAACCTAAATGATTTTAGTTTAACTAGTAATAAACTGGGAATAGGTTAATATTTAAATTTATTGATTTTTTTGTACATTTATAGTAATAAATATTACAAGTTTCTATATGCAAAAAGTTTAGTTAAATTGGTAATCTGCTAAATGAATACGCAATTATATTACAATTAGCATTAGGAAAATGAGAGATTAATTTATTTACCAATAAAATTTATATAATAAAGAAAACACAATAAACATTAACAAATAAAATCTTCACATATTTTAAAATTACATATATGCCCATGACCTATCTCTCATGCGCATGATTTAATTTCAATGAACATTAAAATGTAAAAATGTGGTAAGTGAAGTGAAAAGTGAAGGGTCTCAAACAAAATTAGATTGACGTATGTAAAATATCTAAATAATTTCAAATTAACTATGTTAAATAAATATTCATTCTATTAGGCATCAAAATAAAAATAAATTTATAAGTTGTCTATTGCAGGTTACGTAGTAGTATAATTTCAGCTCGCCGTTATTCTTTTCATAATCTTTTCTTATGTTCAATTATGTACACAGAAAAAGGTACTTATTTTAAAATTCTTAATTTATTTGTTTTCCACTTTTAAGTTTAATATTCACTTCTATTATTTATTTGAATGTAATGTATCTAGGGTATCGGTTATTGAGGACAAATTTAACCACAAGCATCAATTGTAAGCAGGACAAACAGACAGAAATCTTGAGTATTAATAATTCAGTTTCTTAAGGGTAGTTTCAGATAATATTTATATAACATCTTTATAATTTTTCTAAATAAATATTGATTATTTCAAGAGCTATTTTTAATTAGTTTGCTTCAGAGACTTATAGAATGTATACTTCATCTAAAATCAAAATCAATTCTCTATTGTTGTTTTTCAACAGACCTCCTTTGTTTTTAATATACAATATTTATTAAAACGTATATGTCCATACCGGGTGTGCCATGACATGAATGGCGCGGCTTAGGGATGTGTTACTGAGGCTATTTCAAGTTAAAAATGTCTAATGAACATACGCCCAAATCTATGGTAACTGAGCTAAAAGTATTTAAAGCTTTAAATAACCATACTAATGCCGGTATTGCGTTGATTTCGTTGTTATTAATAAGTATATGGTGGCTATGATTCATCAGCTCTTATCCATTGTGACAATAAACGTCAATGAATTTAATTTAGAGAGTTTATTTTTTCCTGGTACATTAAAATATTCACAAAAGTATGCTAACTTTTACAAATGAAGAACAAGCCGATATTCATTTTGTTTATGCATTGTGTAATGAAAATGCATGAGCGGCGGTTTCCTACTCGTAGAGTGACTTGTAGAACTGTTTTTAGCAATGTCCATCGATGTTTAAAAAAATAAACAAGTTTCCTGTAGCTACTACTAAACGTCCCGTGCACACACAACGTGCTCAAGAAAAAGATACTTTCCCTGGTACACGGGTACACAACTTTTACTAGTGTCCAAAGAATACCCAACAGACTTAACTTAGGCCGCATGAGAATATGAAGAAGATAATTCCAGTTTGTATCCGTACCATGTCTTACATGTACAAGCTTTAAAACCTGGCGACTACTCATCAAGACTTAAATTTAATCGATGGTTAGTGAGAAATCGAGGGCTTTGTTGGAAAATACTGTTTAGCGAAAAAGCCTCCTTCACCAGAAACCATATCAATAACATTGGTATTGTTGAGCACTTGAAAATCCACGAAAAACTAGGATAGCCCATTTTCGAGAAAGATATTCGATAAATATTTGATGTCATATTATTGACGACCGTCTCATTAGTGCATTTATAATCGAAGAACATCTCACGGCATTTCGTTATTTACGTTTCATGGAAAATGATCCTTCAGCATTACTGAATAACTTAATGTAAGACGACCAATGTGGATACAGTGCAATGGCATATCTCCGCACTTTGATAGACAAGTAAAAGATTTTATTAATCAAAATTATATAAACCGGCAGATTAGAAGAAATTCAGCACCTGCTTTGCGGCCGAAGTCACCAGAATTAAATCTCGTAGATTATTTTTTATGAGGAAAATTGAAAAATTTAGTTTATGCACAACAACTTCAAAGCAGAGAACAATTAGTTGCTAGAATTTTGAATGCTGCAGAAATTATTGGAACTGTGTTCAATTCTAAGAAAAGCTAGACTACATAGACAGCAAATGGGTGGGCATTTTGAACAACTAATTTAAAAGAGCGACTTCTCTTTGAATGATTTTCATTGAAGTTTATTTCGTAGCGGTACATAGTGCCTGCATTAGTAGGGTTATGTAAAATTAGATATACTGTAACTCACTTACGATAGAATTTCGGGTATATGTGCATTAGATATTTTTAACTTGAAGTTGCTTCAGTATAATGATTTAAAACTTGAACGCTGAAGCATTTAAATAAATCTTGGATGAAAGTAAAAAATTTATCAAAAATTATTCATGAAAGAATAATTGCTGTGCATGGTGAGAATATTCCATTAAGTAAAATTGTAGTGTAAAGAATTTGATTTAAGTCAGGAGTCTACTGAAAATTATCCAAAAACTAGGAAGTCTCTAGAAAAAGGAAAGCAAGAAGCAATAAAGAAAATTAAAGGTTTGCAAGATAAGTTTTGAAAATTTTGTAGGAAGCAAGAAGGCGTATGATATATTTCGTTTGTTTTTATTTGAGAATAAGGAATGGCATTGTTGTCTGAGGTAGCAGCACTCATTTGGATTGGATATTCATAATCCAAAAAAGAATTCTTAGAATAATCTATATTATGCATCAGATACGTATGTACATATATTCAAAAATCGAAAAATCTAGTTTCTTATATTACATTTTTTAAAGCGAAGTTACTAAGTTAATGTGAAATTTATCATTAAATATGCCATACTCCTTCCCAATACTAATGCGCTAAGCTTACATAATAAGTTATTTCGTAATCGTAAATTTAATTAAAAAAAGAGTTCACTACTTATTCGTCTTCCGCTACCATCTTTGTTCGAGAAACAAAATCAATTCCTAAGACATGTATTGTAACGTTAACGCGGAGACGTTCCATAATGGAGTATTAATGAATGAAGTTCCTGTAATGGACGTCATTCGTAACTTTCGTATCGAGTTGACGGTGATGCCTCGTACTTACTTGAAAACAAATGGGGCTTTCCATGTAAGTGCATAGGGATGGAGCGTAATAATAATGACAGTAATTGTGAGAGAATGAAACACGAACATAAATTTAGGAGTGTTTTACTTAAGCGAGTACTAATACAAACATACACAGTATATATAAACGTGTATGTTCTCAACACATGTGAATATCTGCCTTGTGTTTGGTAGATACATATATTTACTACGTATGTATACTAAGTCGAGCGGTTGTGCAACTTGTAATTACATGAAACTGGGAATTACAAGGTCCCGTACGTCTCTAATGTGTCTAATTATCCTTCAAAGCATCAAATGATGTGAAAATAGCGCTACGTACTATGACATTATTCTACCTATTGCGATATGTACAAACATATTTACACGAATACTTAGAGAATCCGTCAGAACTATTAATCAAGTAAATAAAATTTCATGCTCTGATATGTTTTTAACAAATAAGTACAGAATACAAAGTAACTGTATACGACGTCCAGAATAATACGTGTATCACAAACAAATATTTCGAAAACTATAACAGCACTAGTTAAACTTAAAAGGAATATTAAAAGAGAGAGTAATTTAATAATATTGGTAAATTATTATAAAACTGAAAACTGTAAGGAAAGTAGCAATTACTGCAAAAACATCTAAAGCAGTTGCCGAAGCAACTACTATGTTACAACTCTAACATACTTATGAAGTATGGAACTGCCTACTCAATGAAAGTAATATCAGAGCAATCAAAATTTCGAAAAATCAGTGTCGGGACCCCTTGAACCTCTTGAATGCCAAAAAAACGCAGTGTGCGTTTTGGCTTTCGACGGTACAGTCGTGTACAAAATTTGTTTCGTGCGGATTTTGTCGTGGTTTTCAGGTGCGTCACTATTTAATTATCTATTGATAATGACAACTAAGTTGTCGTAATACGTATACAGAATACGAACATTATTGTGGAAAGATGTTATATATCAACCTTAAGTGATTAAGTTAATCAACCACAGGCAACGTCAAATTTTCCTATATTTACCTGTTTATCTCAGAACAAAATCGAATATAAGTAAGAAATTTGAGATGTTTCAGGTCTTGCTGTTGACGATATGCTACGTACGCTTCGACGAATATTGAAAATTTCGCATTCTTGGTCGTTTCGTATGATTACATATTTTTTTTACTTTCGAGCAGAATTCTGAAAAGATTTCGGATAAAATTAAAGCTATGGAGAACCTTTTTTAAACTTCCTCAGAATCATGCCAGTTTTCAATCTATAATTGGTTATATTTAGCTCGGGAAGAAGATACTTTAACCTAATTAACGTTGTCAAAAGGGATTTTCCCCTAATAATCTTTACGCGTAGAAGAAATTACATGAAATATTAATCATAATAAATCTATCTGACTTTACAACGTAGCAATTTCTGAAAAATTTGATCAGAATGCGATAAATTACTATTCTCCTGCCGCGGTAAAAACTTATCCTGATGAAATTATAAGATAGACATAAAAACCACCGAAACAATTAGGAAAACATAACAGAAATCAATATACGTCAATGAATGAAAGTGAGAAAAATTTGTATCTGATGGACGAATTTTTTAAATGTAAATGCTTGTGAAAACAAGAATGCAATTATACAGTACCTCACGAATAAGTTAAGAAATGATGAAATTCTTTATTATAAATATCACAATTTGGTCCTATGGTAGCAGCATCGCAAAAAAGAAGCGTCTCTAACAATCAGATATTTTTAAATTGCATCCATCACGATGGAAGCCAAAAGATGAGTTTCATGTTCATCGAAATTCTTCCCGAACGTTCGCAAGCATACGGACAACCTTATAAAAAGCGTACGATAAAAGAAATGCGAGTCGTGTGATTGCTTGCTCGGTATGACCAAAAATACGTCTGACTAAATGCGTTTTTTACATACTTAGAAACAACAAATACAAACGAGAAAGTAATTAGGAGGCAATTAAAAATATGAGCAACAACAAAAGAAAAGTTAAAATTCAGAGTAAAGTTATCAAAATCAATAGCTCTATAAAGAAAATGTGATAAGATAAAGCTATTTAATTAACCTGTTACGGGAACGTAACGAAGTGTGACAAGATCGTTCGAAATCAGATAAAGAACTGCATACATTGCGATCGAAAATGCAATTATACTATATTGCACGTAAATGTAAATAATTTTGTAAATTGTCCGAAAGAGATTATTTAGTACACAAAACATACACAAAACGAAGTGCTCTTATTACGTATAACAAGAATTCTGTATTATTTTTATGAACAGATAAATAAATGGTACCATCCACATTAAAAAAGTGTTTTGAAAAAATTTTCCAAATTTATGTTAACTATCGTCAAATTTACCATAGCGGTCACATACTTCATATATTTTTGACAAAACATAAATAAACATTTTAGGCGTCCAAACAAAGAGACTTTCAAGGTATCAGTTTGTGGTATTATATCTTTTTAACGCTTCTTACTGATCAGTCGTATAATATGCCTATAAGTGTCACTACTTCAATTATCGAGTAACATTTTATTTAATTTCATTTCTCTTCTGTTGCCCCCGTCTTCTTTTTCAAATTTTAAATTTTGAGGTCAGAGAAAATTCGCGTACTGCCTTGCTAAGTAAAAAATAGTATATATATATGTAAATGTTTAAAAATAAAATTGTAATAATTCTCCCAATTTGTTTATTTCGACTGGTTTTTCTTTCATTATACTCTACATAATCAAAGAAGAGAGTAATCAAGTAACTTCGTAAGTTATTTTAGCATATTTTTCCCACATTGTAAATTAGTTCGATTTTTACTTTATAACTAGAGCACGGAATTATATGCATTAAAAACCCTGAAAATATGCGTATATATATGCACAATATTTTGTTAAATTATGCAACAATTTAGTTAAATATGCACTGATTGTATTTAAAAAAAACTGACTTACAAAAACACACTAGAATTACCAAATTTATTTAAACAAGTTGTTTGTATTACAAAAGATAAATTGATAAATTAATGTAAAGTAGAAACCTACAAACTATAAAATATTACATTTTACTTTTATAATGTTGTAAATATTGACAATCACATATTTCTCTAAATTTTCCACAAGAAACGATTCTCTTCGATCAAATAACAAATTTTTATATATAGAAAAACTTCTTTCTACATCAGCAGAAGTGATTGGTGAAAACTTAAATTTTCATATAGTGGGTGGCATCCATTGTTATAGAAAGGTCATAATTTCCATTTAAAATATTTGAAATTTCAGTAAGTTCATCAAACCCTGTATTTTTTGTTAATACGTCTTGCATCTTCGCATCTTTATAGAATCACCAATTTTACCTTTAACTTGGTTGACCTTATTTTTGAAATATGTAATTAATTTCACAGAATCTGTAAGTTCCACGCCCTGCCTCTCTAATGTAGTTAACGTTTCCGTAATAAAGCTAAAATGCACTTTGATAAATGCCAGTTGTTGCTTTAGTGTAGGAATATTTAAAATAGTTTTACGCTCTTTAATAGCTGCGAAATCATCAGAAAATTTTGACACTAACACTGCAATATCATTCAAATAATTTGCATAAAAAATGCGGCCTCTAGCCACGTACGCCACCACGTAATTATTGGCTGAGGTGGCAAAGGAGTATTAGGTAAACTGTCTTTGTACATTTATATTCGGAGGGGTGCTTTTACAAATATTTTCTTGACCGTATTGATTAAACAATTTACATGTGGATATTGGTTACGAATTTCTTCTGCTATTCTATTCACGCTATGAACTAAGCATGTGACATGTATTATTTTTGAATAAAATACTTTTAGAGTTTGTGCAGATTTGGTCATGTATGTAGCAGCGTCTGACAACATCAATAAAACCTTTTCAGTAGGGACAGCATTGGGTAAATAGAAACTTGTTAATACTTCGTTTATAAACTGTGACATAGTTACATTGTTGGATTTTTCTAATTGTTTCAAACCAATTAAATACGCTTGACCAGGAGCGTTTTCACTCAGTACACCTACTAATAAATTGGCGATAAATCTGCCACAAGTTGTTTCGTCGACTATAAAATAAATATAATTGTTTCCAATTAACTCCCTAATTTCACTCATGGTTTTTTCGAAAACATTGTTTATATATTTTTCTAAAGGTGCTTTCATCTGGTACTGGTCTATCACAATACTTCTCTAAAAACGCTTTAAAAGTTGGATTTTGTAGTTTCATAAGCGGAATATTGGCATTAGCAAAGGCTTCACATAAATCAAAATTGAATTCTTCTCTATTTTCACAGACTGATGCCGAAGAAATTATTTCATTAAGCGTTAATTGTTTTATATTTTTCATTTCCTTCTTATATTTTGTATGCGATGCTGTAGCAATATGTTGTGTAATTTGAAATTTTTTGTCGCATGAAATCTTTTAATTCGAAAACTGTTTTGGTACCAAGTACAAATAAAAAATAATATAAAGTGAACTTACTGTTTCGCTGCAACATCGACAAAACACCTTATTTAAATTTAAATAAAGTTCTGGATAATCCCTTATCCATATAGCTATCAAAGACTGTGTTGGTGGCATTATTACTTCGTTTTAAAAACAACTACTGACCCCTGACAAATGCAAAATGAAACTGAAAGACAACCGATGGCAGTGGGACTCGTAGTAAAGTGTAGAGAAAATAGGGGAATCCCAGTTTTTGCCGATGCGATACCGGGCGGTTTATAAAATGTAGGAGAACCTCAGTTCTCAAAATGCAGTGTGAGCAATATTTGCTTTATTTAATTTAACAGAAAATATAAATTAAACAAATATGCACGTATATGCATTTTATTCTGATTTATGCATCAATTTCTGAAAATATGCAAAATATGCAAAATGAAAATCGGTTTTTTACATTTGTTTTTGTTTAATTCGTGTAGATACGAGAACAATTTCTTGGCATATCGATATTATAGAACATGCAAATGCATATAATTTCGTGCTCTATTTATAGCATCTATTACTATCACAAAACTGTGAATAATATGTATATTTGTTTTTAATGTCAATTGTCTCAAAGTAAAAATTACTGAACAATAATTTATGATTATTTGATAAAAGAGACTGTACATAAAGAAATCCATACTAACGCTCGAAAAAGAGAAACTAATGTTTTTTATTTGTATATTCATTGTATGTATATCTCTACGCTACATTATACATATCTTAAATGTTACAGTCAAATTACATCGCATCGCTATGCTCAAATACATTTATCATTTGAATCGAATAAACATTTTTAGTTACGCAACAATAACTTGAAATATGACATAAAAATAAGACGAAATACGATCGAGTCCGGTGAATTCATTTTCCATTAGTTTTAATCTTCATGATGCCGCCCGTCTGACAAGAGAGGCATTTCATCGTTCCCGTCTGTAATAATTGAGTGTTGTGTTCATTTGAGCTGAAATTCATAGATTGAAACTAAAATACGAGAAGGAAAACGGTGGCGAAGGGAGAATAGTAGTCAGAATCAGCACGAGCGGAATTACTAATAGACTGGAAAGGTTGGACGAATAGAAAATTGCAATAAACACTTTCCCGTCTCATTTATCGGCGATAAGACGATCGTTTGTTTGTTTCACCGAAGTTATTTAGAGAATTTTCTCGAGTATTCAAATGGTAAATTGAATTCAAACTGATAAAAATGTATACTAAATCTGAATTTATGTATAAAATTAATTTTCAATGGGAAATCACTTCTTATTTTGACAGAAATTTCATTAAAATATATCGAAAAAAAAACGACATAATTGAATTATGTTTTGATATTTTGTACTTTAATAGATACATTTGTGTACATGTGTACTGTAAAAAGTTCTATTCTACTGTGTAGTAATAAACAGGGCTATATGAATAGATATTTCATTACACGTAATAAGCACTAATAAGTTCTGGAATTGAATTCTAAGATAATCTTAAATAACATTTTTTTTTAAGAAAAGGTTAAGAAAGGTATTTGATCAATAAGGTTGATATATAACCCCTTTCCACAATTAACTATTTGTAAATTCTGTATACGCATTTCGACAACCAAGTTGAAAACCAAGATGTGCACATCTTGGTTTTCAACGGTGCGGATCGCGTACGGAGTTTATTTTTTCGTACAACTTTTTCGCCGTGTTTTACCAGGTGCGACACTTTGAAATTATCTGCTGATGATGACAACTTGGTTGTCGAAATGCGTATACAGAATTTACAAATAGTTAATTGTGGAAAGGGGTTATATATCAACCTTATTAATCAAGTCAATCAACCACAGGCTCCATCAAATTCAACTTAAGAAAGGTACTTGGTACTAAGCGTATTTCTGTAATATTTTAATCCAAGCAATTAGAAATTTATATATTATATATTATAAAATATGGTGGATGACATTATTTGCTATTCCAAAATTACTGAAGCTAACGCTTATTTTACCAGCCAATTTATATGATGGGGATTACATTATAGCATCATCAAATACTACGCCATTTAGAAGAAACAAACCCTTTTAAAGGAATAGTGGCGATAAGCATTTTTTTGAAGATAACATGTAAAAACGCTTAAAATGTGCTGGCTGTACAAATATTTAACAATAGGCAATTGGAATCAAATCTTAGATCGTGCAAGCTATCGAAGCGTGAACAGAAAGTTGAAGTTATTATACGACGAAAACAAAAAATTCAGAATAATGCAGTATTATCATATGTAAAAATAGTTTGAGAAAGTGTCTGAAATTTAGCGATATAATCTGAAACACATCTCTTTGTAAAAGTTATTTAAAAGGCTTAGAAGAAGTAGGATCTCTAAAATTAATAAGTGGATGGGCAATTCGCTTTTGTTGAAATCAACTATCTATCAAATCTTCAGCATCGAGAAGATATCAAGAACAAACCTTATTTTATTAATGTTTTAAATAAATTATAAGCTCTATATGGGAACGTATAGTTAAATTTGTGAACATTTCTTTGTTGCTCTACACAATATTTTGTAATAAAGATCTATGCGTTGGAATCCGAAGAACTTTGTTCTTCGGTTAGATTGTCGGAAAAGTGACGCACTTTTGCAGCAAATGAAATTAGTTCATTTTTGAAAGTGCTAGAGTAATTCATTATAATACTTGACAGTTTAGTCTAACTTCATTTTGGAAAAGAATAAGCGACTTGATTGAGTGTTTGAAGTTACAAAGAATTGAAAATAGAAGAACAAAATGCGCATTCTTGTCATATTTTACTTTTTTATTTCCGTAAAGAGAAAAACGCGTGTTAGGCTTTGTGAAAAGTTACCTAAAGCTTACGGTGACAGCGATTTACAATAACGTCAAGGTCGATAATGATTCACGAAATGCCGTTTAGTGATTTTAATTTTCACGATGTTTCTCGGTCAGAGATGCCCACTCAGGTTAGTGACGACAAAATAATTTGTTGAAGTCAAATTCACAGCAAACGACACGAGAGATTGCAAAAACATTAAACATTCATCATTTGAGTATTCGCGACTACATTAAAAAACTAGAATACGTCAGTAAGCTCAATATTTAAATTTCTCATGAACTCAAAGTCGTTTATTTAATAGTGCTTATAAACATATTCTATATGTTCCTTAAACGTTGTAAAAGGATAATTTTATAAAGCGCATAATAACTGGTGGTAATTTGCAACAATGTGGTGCAAAAATGGTCGTGGCACCGACCTAAAAATTCACCTCAAACATCGCGTTCATCAGAGAAGACTATGCTCTCAGTGTGGTGAGATTTTAGTGGTATATTCTTTCGAACTTCTACCAAAAAACAAAATAATTAATTCAAGTGCGTACTATCGGCAATTATACAGTTTGAACAAATCCCCAGCCCATCCAGTCGATTTTGTCGCTGATAAGAATAGATCCTTCTATGAACAAGGAATTATGAAGCTCGCCGAAAAATGACAAAAGGTTATCGAACAAAATGGGCCATATATAATTAATTGTCTTTTTCATATTAATAAATGACTTACAAAAAAAACCGAAAAAAGTACATCGTAACTTTTCCGATAACCCAATACTTGCAGAAAACTAAGCAACTGATTAGGTATAGACTATTCTCACCTTAGTGTGAAATACAAAATTAAAGCTTTTATTAAATAGTCGTTATTATATTTAAGTTTGTCTTTCTAAATTGTTCACTGTTGGCACACTTCCGAACTGATTAAAGTTTGTTCAAGTTTATAATAGTTATTTAATTTAGCAACTGTCTTGTATACTTTGTATTTTCACGTGCATTTGCAAAATTATTTTTATTGTATCATTCAGTACTCAATTCTTCTTTTTAAGTGTAAAAACAAATAAAATAAAAAACCTCGAAGCCTTAATAGAAAAGGTTTACTGTATCAACTGGAGAAACTATACAAAACATGCAAAGAAATATGTATGTCAAGTAGATATTAAGTATTTACATAGCGTCTGTGTTTTAATAAAAAAAAGTTTATAATGTTTGAAAGTCTAGATAATGTACAGAAATTACATATTTTTTCATATACGAAGTGATTGATTGAAACTGTTTCTTAAACGCATTGAGAAAACTATTTTATTTTCGTGGCTGCACTTTCACTTAAGCCGAATGCCGCTACCAACTCTTTTATTTTAAATGGAAGAATATAATTTTTATTGTATATTTGAATTTTACTAGGTATTTTAGGAAGACTCTCTTAAGATATTTCCTAATTAAATTAAACAATTTTAGAGATATTTGAATTTTTTTGAAAATATTTGATTTTACATTATCATTAATATTACTTACTGCAACTATTTTGAGACCGAAAATAATGATCAGTATGAGTAGAAAACCCCTCAAGCTATTCTCTGAAGTTTTTATTTTTGACAAATGTTATACAGGAATGTTCATAAAGTACTTTCGATTAGGTCCAACTTTAAATGTCTCGTATTTTTGTTCGCATTCGAATGCAGAATTTACTTCTATAACAACACGCAATAGCAGTCCCTTCAATCCCTTTCATTGTACAAAGTTTTTTGTTGATTTTGGTAGGCTGAGGCACAAATTGCAATGATTGTTAATAGATAGCTATCGAAATAACAGGTAATGTCAAAGTTAAAGTAAGCGATTAGAATTTACAATTTTTCTTTGATGGTTTACTTTTAGTACCCAAAATGGAAACCAGAATTACTGAAATATAGATATTTTTTACTTATTTTATATTCATCAAGAATATCATAAAACTATTGATAGATCTTGTTGTATGTTTAATGTGCCTCATTTACCATCACAATAAAAAACAAAAATTTGGACAAGTTGGAATCAACTCTATGCAATTCGTGAATGTGAAATCTATTAAACCACGATCTAAATCTATCGTACATCAGTCCTTATGTCAATCCCCATATTTCAATGAGATCCCAACGCAAAACCTAAGTTTAGCCTATTGTTCAGTACAGAAAATTATTCTTTCACAACTTCTTCCTGGGAACAACGAAATACGCATGCACAAGAGGACCCCATTCAAGAATTTTAAGGTTTTTCAGCAAGACGGAGATCATATCAAACGTTTGCCAATTATTTTTAATTTCTTCAACTTTCTAAGTTATTGGCAAACTTGGAGTGCAAATTTGTTCGCATAAATCTTTGCTTGATCTTTTACTTCTTCATCTGCGATAAGTTTCATATTAGTGAATCGTATAATATTTGGTTTTATTCCCTAAAATCGTTGCTTAATATTGATTAAATTTACTTAATATTGGTAGATAAGGATTTATCTCAGTTACCATGTTAATTTTTGACTTTTTTAGGACAAGTTCTAAATGGTCGTGCTCGATTATCTCATTTATTTACTTACAATTTTCGTTCATGTATCTATAATGTTGTGGTAAGATATTATGCATGTGACCAAATAATTTTGACATTAGCTGTCATTTTCATACCTACCTATTAACAATAATTGTACTTTTTGGCTCACTCTACCAACACCAACAAAAAACTCGCCACGTTGTAATTAGATGTTATATCTTGAATTTTGCTTTCATTCATGTACTCTGATCTAAAGCTATGTATTTTTTAGTTTTCATATAACTAAAAATAAATTTAAATAAAACATAGCACACTCTGTCGAAAATACAGCAAATAAAACACAGAGGAGTCTCGAAATAACTAAAAGTAATTTTGAAAAAGCAATAGCAACAAGCATTTGATAATTTGATAAAAATAAAGGGAGCATACCTCTCATGTTTTATTATGGGAATAGCTGTTCTTGTATGTATCCTCTACATGTTATATACAGATGCTTATCCTTGAATTAGGTTGAATATAACTAGAATAATAACTACAAGAATACTATTACAAAATTTGTTCTTGAATGAGAGTCGAACTTCTTCATTAATGATTGTGTAATTAGTATAGTAATTATAAAAGAAAACTAATATAAGTTATACCAAAAAAAATCTGAAAAATTTCTTACCCACTTGTTCTTTTAGTCATATAATTTAGAGCATTTAATATAATTTTAAAGGTAATGCCTAAGCTGGGTTTTCTTTACGGTAACATAATCTGCTAAGTTTGCCCGTTCTAAATCTATCGTCCGACCATATTCGCTGACCATGAATTTAAACATTTACGTATGACTCAGTACATTCACATACGCATATACATTTATATGTAAGTACCTAAACGAAATGTTTTAACGGGTGCACCAAGAACATTCCGAATCTAATGTAGCTGGGATTGTCTTGATTCCTTGTAACTAAAACGCCACTAAAACAGGCAGCCCGAATGTCGAACGTGACGGGAATCTAAAGAGACATTAAATGGTGTTGTATTCGTTGTCTCACTTCCATAGCTAGTTCGGCGTCCGTCATTTTCCGGAGACGTGAGCTCGATGGCACCAAAAATAGACCACTACGGACTAGGTTGCATACCCTTCTCTCCCGACATTATTACAAATGAGACGATATTAAGAACGTGCGTTTAAGATTTGTTTATTTAAGTGGAAATTCTTTTTTCTATGACAAAATATATAACGTTCACACTGAATTCAAAATTAAATACATTTTTTCCATTTCGGCTTCTTATCAATCAAACACAAATCAAAATCATGTTTTGAATGTAATGTTAATTATGTGAAGGATTGACATTCAAACTTATTTCAAACTATGAAATTTTTGGTAGAAAAATCCTGTCCTAATACTAATTTTTGGTATTAGGATTGGATAGAAGAGCCTTTCATTTCTATTGCTTTTATATTGCTCTTGGTGTTGTAGCATCCAGTGAGTACTTAAATCTTCAAATTTTAGTTGGTACTCTTAATTACATTAAGAACTTTCATTCTCTTTTCTTATCAATTTAAAGAATAAATTCGCATAACTAAACGAAAGATTTTCTTTATGAACTAATTATGTAATGTTTACAAGTTCCAGTTTATCTAGCAAACAGGAATGCAGGCAAGCTTATATACTTTCTAAGGATTCGAATTATTTTTCGAATGCATATAGGCCACATAAACTTTCATATCTTATTAGTGTTAAAATGTTTAGCATTATATTAAATATAAAATTCTGAGAATAGATTACATAACATCGGGAACTATTGGGTCTGGGAAAAAGTTCGTGGCGTTTTTTCAGTAAAATTCAACTGGTCCCCGCATGGCGCGTGGACGAATTCATTTAAACCCAATATGCTCCATTAGTATCGACAATGTTTCGCCATTTTTTTGGTAGATCTATGATCCCATCGGTGAAAAACTTCTGTGGTTTCTGGTCGAAAAACTGAATCAAGTAGTTTTCACAGGCTTCTTTTGAAACCAACTTAATTCCATTGAGAGAGTTCTGCAGAGATCGAAACAGATGATAGTCAGAGGGTGCTATATCCGGACTGTAAGGTGGGTGCATCAAAACTTCCCAACCAAACTCTCTCAATTTTTGACGGGTCATCAAAAAAGTGTGTGGTCGGGCGTTGTCATGATGGAAGACAACACCTTTCCTATTAATCAATTCGGGCCGTTTTCTTTCAATCGCCTGGCGTAATCTCTCTAGTTGTGCACAGTAGAGTTGAGAATCAATCGTCTGACCAGTTGGAAGTAGCTCGTAGTGGACGATTCCCCTCCAGTCCCACCATACACACAGCATCACTTTTTTTGGCGTCAATGTTGGCTTAGCGAACGCTTGTGACGGCTCACCATCCTTTATCCACGATCTTTTACGCTTCCGATTATCGTACGTAATCCATTTTCCATCTCCGGTTATTAAACGTTTCAGAAACGGCTCGATTTCATTCCGTTTAAGCAGCGCATCGCAGATGTTAATTCGGTCCATCATGTTTTTCACGCTCAACTCATGAGGAACCCATACGTCAAGCTTTTTTTTGTAACCAGCTTTGTGTAAATGGTTCAAAACAGTTTTGTGGTCAATGCCAATATCGACACTGCTGATATGCTTATCTTGTTGGACTTTTTCAAGAATTTCATCAGATTTTTCAGTGATTGGACGACCGGAGCGTGACTCATCTTTCACATTGAAATTTCCAGAACGAAAGCGAGCGAACCATTTCCGCGCAACAGATTTCGATAAAGTACCTTCACCGTACACAGCACAAATTTTATCACAAGCCTGCGCAGCGTTCTTCCCCTTATCATAATAATATTGCAGAATATAGCGAAATTTCTCATTATTCTTCTCCATTTTCAAGTGCGAATAACTTTCCAACCACTGCACCGATTACAATGTTTCTACGCTCAAACTAACATTCGGAAGGTCATCTAAAAAACGAGCCGTCGGTGGTGTCACTGTGACTTGTTGTTCTTTAGTTATCGGCAACCAATGCCATCTATCGGGAAAAACGCCACGAACTTTTTCCCAGACCCAATATAATTATTAAGAAGCCAATCAAATGCGAACACCATTTTCCAAATAATGACATACGATATTTATTGGATGTAAATAAGTTGCAAATTTTATGAACAATTTACCTGTTAGTCAATTACGGCAACTGTTGAAGCACCATGTTCATCTTATTATTAGTCAGTTTATGATGCGTATATTGTATGTATAACCTTAAGTCGATTAAGAAATTCCAGTCTGTAAATCTACGGAACTTCAGCTAATTGCGTCGTTTATTTTAATTTCAGTTTCTGGGCTGTTCCTTAACACTAGTCAGAATTTAATGGGTTTCTAAATTAACTCAAATTACTTAATATGTGGTTTCGCATCTAATAATACGCATCTTAAGTATATATATTTATAAAAGTCAGTTTTATTTGTGTTATTTAGTGGTGTCGATTATAATAGTATCTCTAATAAGATATCGTCTCTGAATACTCGTATTGGAAATATTTTATATATTTTTTTACTTATAAATAATAAAAAAAATTCAAAAAATATTTGTTTATGTTCAATTGTCAATTAAAATTACGTTAAAACCTTAGATACTTTATATTTAAGGCTCAATGAAAAAAGTGCAATGATTTCGAAAAGTGATGTGCCATAAATTAAATTTTAGAAAAATATATTTTGAAAATATAATATCTACAAGTAGGATTCAAATAGCGTTCTTGAATACGCAAATATACGAGAATGATTTTACGAAAGCTGAGATTAGACATAAAATAAGGACTGAGATACGAAATGAAACGAATACTCTATTATAATATTCCCCTTCAGCAACAACGTTTTTTAACGAAAACTGCCGAAGTGCCATTACGTCATTTATGTAAAGAAGTTTCTCCAGGATCTCTTGCTTCGTTGTTGCAATAAATTCTTTGGAAATTTCTTTTAAGCAAGCAAATAAGTGTGGCTCACTTGTGGTTCAATATAATGTATAAAGTGAATGAGACAAATTTGATATCTCAATACAAGTTCTCGCGATTAACTTGGCGAACATGAGAAGGCACATTGTAATGTTAAAAAATAACTTTCTTATAGTCATTCCAGATCGATTTTCAGAAATTGTTTTCTTCAATTTGTCGAATAGAATAGCTTTATACGGTTCATTAACGCTTTGGCTTTTCGCAAAATAATTCATAAAGATCATCCATTAGAACACCTACAATAATATATAATATGATAGAAATGTCTTGGGTTTCAGAGAAAGAAGTATCAAGGTGTGACAAGCTTTCTTTCAGAGTTCGCTTGAACGAAAAACAGAAAGTGCGCAGCGTCGAAAAGGCAGTGGTAGACATGAAATTGAGAATTCGAAATTGTAAAAACAGCATTTCCAGTAAAATGAAGTTCTATTGCATACTGTGTATGAAATTAGAAAATTAGTTAAAGGTGAGTAAATAATGTTTATGAAAGTGAAAAAAAAGAATTCAACATGAAATCTATGCAGGCAGGTAGAGCAGAAATAAAAAACACGAGCAGAAGAGAATATATTAAGAAAATGAACTAAGTGATACAGAGGAGAAATATAAAATGAAGAAAAAAATCAGAACCGTTTAAAACAACACCAAAGGGATAAGAAAATATTGTTAAAACTAGTTATTTTCTATAACAAAAGTGAAGAAAGGCCAATTGTATGTTAAAAAAGGGGCACTGGAAACATGGATACAATATTTTAAGGATTTGCTAAATAAACAAAATTTTGATTCAAGAGAAGACACAAAAATATTAAAAACGAAGGTCCAGTCCATAATAGCATTACAGTTGATAACATTGTATATTAATACGAAGGTTTTAAAAGAAAATAATAATAGACAAAATAGCACACGATCAAACTGTAGCTAACGATAGACGAGCTCTAGTGGATGACGGGTACTATTCCAGTAATACAGCAGGACAACTCTAGACGCATCACACACGCAGGCCAAAATATATGTAAATAATCGTTCAATCAAGGAAGTAACTCTCTTTAAAACAGATTATTAACGGATGTAAGATTCGGTTGTGTGCTTTCCATTGAATCGAAAAAACAAAACAATGTTGTAATATTACTTTTGTTTACAAAATACTAAATGTTTTATCGCTTTTGTTGCTAATAGTATATGTTTTATAGCAGCAAAGTCACATAGCTACTATGTGATATGGGAAAAATTGTGACGAGAATTTTACTAGTCTTTAAAACGTCTACTTAAAGACTTAAAGGATTCCTAAATGAAATATAAACTAATTATATTAAAGAATCTTACTGCTTCCTGATAGCCAAATCTAAAAACAATGAGAAATATTGAAAGTACCTAGAAAGACACAGCTCAGTGAATTCTCTAGTGTTATACCTCGCATTATGATCGACAGAATAACGAACTATACTACGGGGGAAGATACAAAAGACAATGAATCCGAGTTCGCAGAAAAGTTGACAAAGGAGTTGTATTAATGTGACAACTGGATTCGTTAAATTATTGTGCACGAATGGTCTTCCTTCTTCTATGGAGTATACACTTTTTATAGAAATGTAGAATTGATAGAAAAATTCGAATATTTTGCAGATTTTAACTTTCAAAATTTATTACCATTCTCTTACATAGCAATTTTGTTATGTGAACGTCTAACTGACGGACGATGACTCTATGTGATCGATTGACACTATTCTACATATACACGCGAATTTTTCATAATAAAGAATTGATAAGAATCTCAATCTTTATGTAGTTACTGACTAATTATATCTTTGAAATTGTAATTCCCTTTTTCCGAAATCTAGTGCATTCACAATGACTGCTTCTAAACCGTTATAAAATAAAATGTTTAAGAATATTAAGTATTCTATAATAACTATTTTTCACGTTATATGAATGATTAATTGAGTGACAATTCATCATGTATTAAATAAGAGCAATTACTATTTGGCTCTCGAGGAAATGGTAAGTACTTAAAAAACATTGTTTCGACTAAAGGTGTAAGGTCAATAGAAATAGTCTAAAAAATAAAGGTAGCAAACAAAGTTTTTTATGAGAGTTGAAGTCATATAATAACAACAAAATGAAAACTACGAATATATGAGGAATTATAAATGAAAATTGCCGGACAAATTACAGTTGTAAAAATAAAATAGCAGAAGATGGAATGGTTAGGGCATACATGGAGAGCAGAGCAAGGACCAATGACATATTCCGTACTTGAACTCCAGAATTAAGCGAGGAAGGGGAAAGCTCAAAGCAAGATGGTTGCAGGAAGCGGATGAGGATTTAAGACGTGAAGGGATTAGAGAATGGAAAGAAAAAACAACGAATAGGAAGCTATGGAAAAGCAAAAGCAGAAAAATATGAAGCATGGAAATGGGTACGGATCTACTCCAACCATACAAGACCTCGAACACTCCAGTGGTGAGACGCTACGCTATGGGATGTTTAGACATTACGATTCACTTGACCTCTATATATATATTTGTCTAAACATTTTCGTAATAGTATTAAAAGGAACAAAATAATCAGAGTTTCACAATAAAATAAATCTAGTGCTCGTATTTCATCCAGGTATATAATATTGTATTTAGGACATTATTCCACCAAAAAATAAGCTACTTTACCTAGTAAAAACACTAAATATTATTATTAGATAAATACATAGATTAATTGAGGTGGCCATACTGATCCAGTGGTAAGTCAATTGGTAGTTCAGGAAGTATACCAACCCTTAAAGGTATCTATAGCCCAAACATATTTTACGAGTGACAGATTTGACGAGCGCACTGACGAATTGAAGATATTGATGTTGGCTTCTTGCAGAAATAATGTAACAGCTGCAATATGTAAATTGGCATTGTCTTGCTAGAATATCTGATTATTTAGCCCTCGCATATATGATACAGCGCATGGTCTCAGAATTTCGTAAATGTTCTTAGAACATGAATATGGCCACGAACGATTACTTTGTATGCCAATTCCACTATAAAGCATCAATGCTCTATAAGCGCAGCTTCATATTCTATAAAGAATTTCAAAAACTCCCTTTCTCCTCTTTGGTATCGGACTTGTATACAACCATCGTGGATCAACAAGCAAAAACGAAACTCGTTTGAAAAAACGATATTGTTCCGCATCAACTGAAACGAGTGAATATGGCAGAATATTGAATATTGATATTTAGTGGTTTATATATGCGAAAAAGATATTTCCCACCATCTTTGAAGTACTATGCCGATTCCTAAAGAGACCAATCTCTACACCAACGAACAACTGAAGCAGTATTTCTTTGCATTCACGTAGCGGTTTCGCGAAATGCAATACCTCAAAGATACGACCCCTTATAAAATCTCTTAGTTAGAGATAATTTGATAGTCGTCGAGCTCATTGGAATTTTAATACACCAATTAACGACAATAAACTGTTGTAATCGAATAACCAAAGTAAACTGACTGTAAATATTTGTACAAAATACTTATATATACTTTTACTGAAGGATTCGTTTTTTTGCCACATACTATATTTTAAAGTTATGTATTGGTAGTTATTAAATTTCAATAGTAAATATTGAAACACAGAAACCTCGTTGTATTCTGATTAAATTTTTTTCATTTTTATTGAATAGTATTTAGCAATCGATGTACTTTCTATAAAATTAGCACTCAATTTATAAATATGAAATTTGATTTCACTTTGATAAGGTGTATGAATTCTTTCACTCAATTTTGATTGATCTATTTATCTTCAATGAAAATTTGACATTCACCGTTTTTTATTATTTTTTCATAAACCTACTTAGGAGTTAGTTTCATCTGAGCGGAAAAGAATTCAACACAAATCTAGTGACAGAACGACTATTATTCCCTTTTTCCAGTTTAAATTATTATCAAAGCTCGAAATAACCGTACTGACACATGAAATAACTCTAGATATATAGAAATCACAGTGCAGTATTGAAACAACGTCGGAACTAAGTAAACCAAAATAAAATAACAAGTGAATTTTAAATTTCAATATTTAGGCCTGTGTTCGGTGACACAATGAAGTATAATGATTCAAGTCATTTACAGAGAAGATTATAGTTTACTCACTAATAAGACTCACCGAAGGCGATTAATGACAATCGTATATTTAAAGTCACACATATTGACATTAACGTATACAATTGCTTTGAATTGCAGTAGTTCTGTGCTCGTTTTTATTTAACCATATTCAACAAATATCTTACATTCATTGCAAATGAAGGATAATAAAAAATAATGTTCTACATGCATATAAGTACGCACGCAGAACGATGATGATATTAACAGCAAAGAGCAATACAATATAAATAAATGAAATATTATTTTATTAAAGTAGTTAATTCAAGCAAGTAATGTTCAACTTGAAAAGATATTTTGAATAAGTATCTTCTGCACTATATCATGTTTCAAATCGATTGTGTTCCATATTTATATACATACATTTACGACCCGAAGATATAATTTAACAAGTGTTTTCGTTTACACGACAGATAATTATAAATGACTTTGTTAATTTCTAATGTTGTTGTTTAAAATTTACGAATCTGATAATGTCAAGCAAAATAAGTAGATAAATTATACTTAATTATATTAGACTAGTAAAAGTAAACAGTAAATGTTACTCCTTGAAATTTTTCACTGATAAACCACTTTTTATTTAGCCATTTACTTGTAAATGTCAAGTTTAATTTATTTAATTACACATTAAAGCTGTTAGATATGATTACTCTTACCTTAATGTGTATAGAAATAAACCTACAATAGGAACATTTGTTTTACAAAAGCACCTTCAAAAAAACAAATTATTCCATTCAATAGATTTAAATAATTTTTGTCCTGTCAACATAAAAACTACTGAACGGTGTGTGGCGGTAATAATTCTGTAAATTACATTGGAACCTCTTAATGTGGGAATAATTAGTGTTTAACGATCGGTATATATCACTCTTTATTGCCTATCATAAACATCTGTTCAAAAACCGTTGGCTAGAAGTCGTGAGGCTATTGAATGTAATAAGATATAATAAAACGTTTGCAGCGTACGTATTAAAAAGATATATGGATATTTTTTTATTTATTCATGAACAGAATATATAATTTGTTCAGTCAATAAAGCGACGAGGTGAACTATTGTACTTAACAGTATTAATTTATAACAGTGTTTCTTTTTAAGAATAAAGTCGTACAGAAATAATATTCATTTTGGTTAACGTTAGTAATTCGTCATTCCATTTTCCTTATTTTATTCAGCTTTTATTCCTTCAATTACAAATCCATTCATATTGGGAGGGGTGGGGAGTCATACAACAATCTTCCTCCACTCGTGTTTACTCTTTTCATATTTCTCTAATATCATGCATTTTACTTTGTCACAGTGTGACTAAATAAATGATTTTCATTTCTCCAGTCTCTTTCATTATTCTATCGCATGATATTTTAGTTCAAATTTGCCCAGCTGATATCCATGTGCCTTATTCTTTGCAGACCATTCTCAATTTGAGCATTCACCATCATCATACAGATAGGACCTAAATATTGCTTTTCAGAACTATTTGTAGAAAGTTCAGTGAAGTGAAAAGAAGATGGAGCGCATAAGTATAATAAAGCCACATAAATGGATTGTAAGAAATGGGTACAGGTAAAATGTCAAGAAGTAGAAGATTTAATGTAAAACAAGTTAAATTTATTATTTGTATAAATACCAATACAACAAGTAAGACATTTTACTAGTGAAAAGAAGACGACGAAGAATTTCATTAGCCTGTACAAGTTTTGTAAGACATATTTATAAATTCAATTCTACATTTGAAAGCCTCTCTGCAATGTACGGAACAAAGTGAAATGAAAATTATGCAAAATTAAAGGATACTAGATGTAAACATGGTAGTACCAGTATTGCCACGCCCATATTATTAAGTTAAAAAAAATTTAATACTAGTAAAAATTGCTAGAGTTTGTTCTAAAGATAGTAAATAAGCAATTTATGAAAAAAAATAGTATTACTCTCCTATTATACAATATCGATTAATTAATTAATAAATAAATTTGTTACTAGGCTACCGCTCTATCAATGACGATGACTTTCAGCAACTATAGATAGCCTCAATAGAATCAAGGGGAGAGATATACAACTGGAAGTTGTAAATTTTTTAATTCCAATTTGCAGTATTAATTATCGAGGGAACTTAGTTCGGTATAATAAACATAAAACTTGTTTTTGTAAATGCCTAATATAGTGGATTGTGTTACACCGCTCTACTCACTTGTGTATTGCTTACCTTAACAAATATCCTTAGTCACTTCCACGACTGAGACTTGTCAGTATTAGTCGGAGAGTTAGGAGCAAAGGGGAAAGATCTTATAAAGGACGCCGCATCATTGTATCCCCTAGAAGTTTTATGCCAATACTGAAGGACTTGGACGCTAACTACGTGCTAGTGAGGTAACCAGAAAACAACAGTTATAATATCAGTTAATGGGAACAGATAAAGTAAAATAAAAAAAGATAATTGATTAGGATGACAGATATCAGTTTATTCGAACTACTAAGATCAAATAATTTAAATATTATATATTAAATATTTGAATTTAACTTTATGCTAAGACGTAATCGCATTAGTTATAACATTTCTTGCTTAATTCAAGACAGTATGATCTTCATAAGTACAAGGACAAACAAAGAAATTTTAACTGCGGGTAATATATTAAAGTATTTTTGATAACTTATTTACATCTAGGCCAGTAAATACGTACTCAGATCACAAAGGGTATTATAAAAAGTTATGCATATGATCTTAATGAGCTAAAAGGTTCAGACTGTACACTAACAAGATAGGTACAACAGAATGACTATATTATAATAAGAAGTGAGTAATAAAGGTGAATATTGAATAATTATAGCAGCTTATTAAAACAATCAAATAGCTACGTTAATAACGAAATGTATATAAAATTGAATGAATATAACCGCCTTCTCATGAACAGCATATCTATGTTAAATTTATTAAAAGTATAACAGATTCATTAATTATAACAGCTTTTCGATGAGCAAAATAGTTACGCTAACCCACAAAATGGGTACAAAATTAATGAATGTCGCTTCCTAATGAGTAAAATAGTTACGTTAACCCACGAAATGGGAACAAGATTATTTAATTAAAGCAGTTTTTCAATGAGCAAAATAGCTACGTTCAATTATGAAATATATACAAGATTAATTAATTACAACAGCCGTTCGATAAACGAAATAGCTACATTAACCAATATAATGTATACAAGATGGAATACGTATAGCAACTGTATAATTAAGTAATTCACTTTGTAAATCTAGGTTACCGTCTCTAGTTAGCAGTTCTTTATTTCCTGACAATCTTGCAACAGAGAATGCTCCCATCTACCTTAACAAAGCAGTTTAAAGTTGGGGTACCATGCTAAATTTGAGTTCCGCTAGGTTAGTTGCTACCAGTTTAGTTCACTCTAGATCTCCCTGGTTTGTAAACGTGACCGTACCTCAATTAGATGGTGGGTCGCTTAACCAAAATTAAGTTCTTTCGTGAAAAGTAAAGAGAAGCATAAGGCAAGAGAGACGTCCGGCTCAATAACTAATGTAATTTATCTCGTGTTTACATCACGTATCTCACAAATCGATAAACGTAATCGATTGGCATTGTATTTGGTACGACATGCAGTCGTAAGGAAAGTTTCCTTCTTTTTAAGAATAACGCTCAATCATACATCCATTTTAGTTGTGAGAGATCACTTGTTATATGAATTTGCCCCCGCGCTTTTAAACGTTCGTCGAAACGATGTCACGGCTAAAAATAAAACATGAAGAAGGTAGTGAATTATAAGTTCATTATTACAGAAATCAGTTACGAAAGATTTAAAATACTGTAAATGACTTTACTGACAATCCAAAAATGTCGAATGAACTCCGGATAAGTAAAAATTTACGGCAAGGATAAACATATACTCCTTCTAGAATCTGGATATTTACTTAAGGCTAAATAACGCAGGTAGGGTACTATGTCCTTTTAGAAAAATAATTATTGCCCATAACAACAACAAAGCGACAATTTAATTGGGAGATAATTCAATTAATTGCAAATTAATAAAACAGGTAAGCGAAAGCTAATCAGAATATGAAACCCACCAAACACCAAATATTTACAAAACAATAGACAGCGATTTTTTTAGAATATGAACGAAGGGTAAGATAAACCATTAACAGTTATTAGCTGATCTAAATGGCAAAAATAGGGGTACATAAATACAAAATCATACACCTGTTACTGTTCAGTAAGTTTCACCTAAATTTAAATTTTGTTAATATCCTTACTAATTTTGATTTCCGAATTTTCTAGTGAATATCCTGTCAGTGCACTTTTCCATTTAAAAAAACAGAATATCGGATAATCACGAATTTTTTTCTTTCGGCAAACAGGTGATTACATTGCAAACCATGCTAAATGACTTGCCTACATTAATAATTCTTATTAAGTTATCTTAATACGCAGAATGTAAAAACTATATATCAGGGAAAGGAAGTATTATAAAATATGTTTAACAGAAGAAAAACCGCTCGTGTCCATAGCTTCATAGCTTGTAGGTCTGATCGTCGAAGATAAGAATGTCGGTATAGTCGGGAATTCAGACTCGAAAGTTATATGTAATTTAATGAGAGGAACCGCTCTATTTTATATAAATGTTCATGAACATTTGTAAATAAAAGTTTAGTTAGAGAAAAAAGTACAGTTAAAAGTCTACCATTTGAACAAACTGAAAAATTATAACATAAAAATATTCAAACGCGGTTAGCAGGCAAAAAGGTAGAATTAAAATAGCTACATAATGTACATTTCCTTGTTTCAACATGTTCGTGCATTATAGGTAATGAACGGTCTTTGATAATTAACCTGGTCTTAATAAAAAAAAATGTCAAAACTTGACTTCAAGAATTATATTTTTACGTTTAATAAAACAGTTCATTTAGACAAACTGGTCGAAACTAGCAAAATGTGTAATAAATTATTATGTCTTAAAGTGACAATTAATTGTAAGGGTCCCCAAATTGCATTTGTGAATCTAATAGGCACTAATCAAAAAAAATAATTTGTGTTTAATTTATAAAAATGTAGCTTGGAAACGTTTTCAATAATCTCTTCACAGAGAATAGTTTTATTACAAATTTAACAAGTTTTTAGCTGCTTTTCTGAGAAATTTTGACTTTTTTTGATTAAGACCGGTTTTTTTTATCAAAAACTGTGTTCACTGCAACTAAAAATAGAAAGCTGTACATTATGTTCAGACATAAGAAAACCTTCGAAATGTGTATAATTAATAGGAATTAATTTAAAGCGTATATAAAAATATAAAGGATCAGACATTGATTCAAAGTATCCTATAAATATGATCCAAAATAAAAATTCTCATTGATATTACGCATTATACAAATATGCGTATTTACTTTAAAAAGACGATGAATAGCATTTTTACTCTCACCTTATTGAAATTTTTGGATGCCTTTCAGGCAAAATATAAATCGAAGTCTCGAACAAAATTTTAATTTATTCTATAATAAGAATTGTTAATTATTTTGGCCGTAGGGTAATAAGCAATAAAAGCTTGACGTTAAAGAACCTAGAAGTAAAAAGGAAAGATTAATTATTCGACGAATTCCACCACCTACTAAACGTGTATTAAATTTCACAGGGCGGATTATTAAAAAGATTTATCCTCAAGTTATTTTTGCTAATGGATGATTCTACCTGAAATGATTGATCTACTTTATTCCGAGCTAATGCGCTAGATCAACCGATAAAGGGGAACGTTTATATTTGAAAATTTTAATATTTATTATTTTATCCTAACACTTACAGCATTTTAGGGCGTGTACGTGAAACGCCATTATTTTACGTCTAATTATTGTTAATAATTGGATGATAGGTGCCCTGATTAAGTTAAGTATAAGAATATTTTCAGCAATTTAATTTTTTATTAGGAAAGTGCGGGAATTTATTAAACTTTCAGTTTTATTTTATACGAAGATTATAAGCATCCCTGATAAGTAAACTAACAAGCAAATAACCATACTATAGATACATCACAACCTTCCTTGAACATATTGTTTTTTTAAAAATAAACATCAAAATTGTATGTAATTACTCATATCAATCGTCTACGAAGCAAAAATTTAGTTAAATAAATTGATCATGTACGTACATATATGTATTTAATATTGCGAAGGTGTCGGACAAGTGTCTTTTGCTTGGATAGATATTTTGAGTACTTCATTCTAGGCAAAAAATAATGTAATATATCACAGAATATAATATTTTTAATAACCTAAAATCTTCAAAATGTCAATGCCATATAAAAGATTTTCCATACGTACAACATAGTTAGAACTAGAGGTCCAATACCGCAATTGGTATTACTTCTATTTCAATCTTATCCTGTTGCAGTTTGGCTAAGAGGAAATCAATAATAAAATATTCATATACTGTTGCAACTCTTGTAATTTGAAAATTATGTTTCCTCATCAGTTGGGCAACTTCTTATATATATGCATGTATGTACTCAATGTCACGAATCTCGTATTTTTTAGGATATTTAAAAAAGACAATTAAAAAAGACTATTTTTTTATAACGATTTGAGGACTTTTGTGCACTAACATTCAACATTTAGTTTATTGCTGGAAAGTAAAGCAATTAAATTGGTTGTCTTCGTTTAAGAGATTTAAAAGAACTGGTTAATAAAACTATTAACTGATGCACAGTTTCTATGTTACAAGAAAGTACAAATTGTTATATGATACTTAACAAGTAATACTTGCAGTAGCAAAATAACATTGAATTTGAATAAATTAAATATTACCTCTAAGTCGTCGAATACAATATATATTTCTTGCTTCCGCTTCGTAATATAAAAGTGTCAATTTTGACATGGTATCCAACAGTAGTCAATTGTTTCTTCTTAGTCCTCGAGTTCAATCTGTATCTTCATTTGTTCATGTTTCGTTCACTCATACAAAGATCAAAATTCCTGCGAGAGTGAATAATTCGTCGGAAAAAGTTCTAATTGGGAGTCGAGGCGAAACAACAACAGTGGAAATCTACGACTTTACTTATTCACCTTTCTGCAAATATTGAACCAATGGATCGACAAAGTACGTTCTTTTTTCCTTGTTAATTAATATTCCTAATGACAAGTGTTCCTTGTGCAAAAAATGGAAAACAAAAGAAAGGAAGCTAAAGTCTATACAAATTTATTGAGTGATTAACGTCTTAATTGACGAAGTATAGAGTTTGGTAATTAACTTCAAATAAATATTTAAATATAAATAATTGAACTTACTATAAGATAATAATTTGTTTCCCCTTCTATACGTATAGTTGGGTCACACAAAATTATACAATAATACAAGTGCCCCTAATTGGACACTTTCC
Organism: Dermolepida albohirtum; assembly: GCA_031893035.1. Classification (NCBI taxonomy): domain Eukaryota; kingdom Metazoa; phylum Arthropoda; class Insecta; order Coleoptera; family Scarabaeidae; genus Dermolepida; species Dermolepida albohirtum. The sequence goes on along the minus strand of JAVIWB010006284.1, from coordinate 783,808 downwards.
AACTAGCAACAACAATAGAGCACACAAACAAAATAATTACAATAAATTTTACAACATAATAAAGTTCAGCTTTCGACTGAATACTAATTACTTTGAACATTGAACGATGGTTTTCTAGACGCTCGTTTAAATGAATTAAGAGAAACAAAAAACTAAAACAGTTAGCTGATAGCTAACTAACTGTTTATCAACGAGCAAAATGAGCACTTAAATGTTAACCGTGCAATGAGCTCTTAGTTAATTAAAAATGCGTACAGGAGTGTGAGCCATAACTAGGTGTAAACACAGAACTCTTAATTGCAAGGCCCTTGGTTGATAAAACCAAAGCCAAAACCAAGACTTTTCTGAAGGTACTTTCTGAACTCCTAAACTGTCTATCGACACAAAAGTTAAGTACAGAAATTAATTCTACTGTTTAGCTGAATTAACGATTACATAAATTTCTTCTATTGAATTGTCTGGTTTAATATATATTTACAAATAATTCTACTTCGGCCTGCACGATCTTGAATAATCTCGAACTAAATGGTACGGTAACAAATAAATGCATCCGTTGTTACTTCACTATTTAAAATTGATTAATTATAACAAATTAACACATATAAAAAAAGATTGTACGAACGTCTGTCCCAAGTATTAGTTCTGCAATAAACCTTGAAGGACTGGTCAAATATCTACGTTATCCTTTGAACATGTTGAATAAGCTTTGTCTTCTTCAAATACACCTTCACTTCATCCGCATATTTAATTTACCTCAAAAAACTCTCCAGTTAAAGTTGAGGGTAACAATATCAACATTTAATAGCGTCTCTTCAATAAAATAGGCCACCAATATATTTTCAACTTTGAATTTTCGTACAACACGTGCAATGTAGCCTTTTTTATTAAACTAGTCTAACCAATTTTTACCATAAGGTCGATAAAATTATATAACTTGCTTATTTAAATCTAACTATGATTGATGATTGTTAGGAAAGTAATTAACTCTTTCCACACAATTAGCCTGATTACTGAATTCAAAATTGAATCGCTAAAATGGCGTAAGAGCTGAAATGTGTATTCTTTTTGGAATCTGATGTTGAAAAGAGCAATAATAAACCGCTGCTGGGTTTTATATGACTAGGCATGAATAAAAAGTGAATGCAAAAATTATGGTCAGATAATAATAAATACAAAGATAATAGTCGTAGGATTTGGTTAATTAACAATATATTAAAAATTCAACGGAATCTAGAAATCAGTTGCAATACTTCGCTCTGCAGGTACGAAAGGGCGTTAAGAGTACTAAGAACATATACAGTTGAAATTTTATGGTTGCAACAATGTTTAAGTTCCATTCTTACAATCCGATTTTAATCCATGTGATGCTTCGTTATAAGCCTTTTACTCATCTTCTCTTCCTAATTAATCTGCGCTTTGATTTTCACTAAATTTCTTACGTTTATGACTCAACCTACACTACACCTAATTTGTAAATTTTAAATGAGTTTTGCTCATTCATTATAATATCTAACTCTTATTTTTTATTACAAAACAACTATTTTTTGATTATAGAATTTTTTCCACTTGTCTTTTTCATTGTACCTCTCTCTCTCTCTCTCTCTCTCCTTCTACATATTCTAATTATTCATCCATGAGATTCAGAGTAACTAATTGACAACAAAAATATAATCAGCGCCTCACGTTTAACGCTCCGGACATTCAAACAAACGGTAATTAGGTTACACAACTCATTGCTAAAAGCTCTAAACGACGATTCATTAATGACATTATTTCCAATTCACATGGATATTACTATAATGAAACAGATTTGTATTATTTTCTCTACACATTCGGCAGAATGAACGTGCGCACGTAGGCAAAGTGAGATAGCTGCAGCTCATCCTAGCGTTCACGTTATATGATACGTACTTGTATTACTGCCATATAAGCCAGTAACTATAAGCTAGTAACATATACATATATGCATAATGCATTTACATGCGCGTAAACACATTATTATAATTGGAATAAATAATACATTTAGTTGGAAGATTTTTGCGTTCAACACATACAAATGACATGCAGAATTGCTAAGTCCTAAAATGCATTTACCTTGCGTAGAACATATAAAGCATATACATACATTTAAAAAATAAAATATATCATCCAACTCTAGTATAGCCTTTATAAATAAGCAAGTATCCCGTGATTCTTACAGAAAGATTTAGAACGTTTACTGAAAAAGTAAATATTTCAGTCAAGAAAATGTAATTATTACGAGCAGGAACGTAGATTGTGTCTTAAATTTTGCAAAACTGGAATAAAGCAGTGGATAGGTTTTAAAGACTTCGTTGTTTTTCGAAGTATTCTCCACGAAGATTAATGCACTTTTGCATATCCTCGAACCAACTCTGGAAGCAGTGGTTCTACTAGTTTGTTGGTACAGTCAAAATTGCTTTTTTGAAGGCATCGACTGCTGTTTCTAACGACGGGAACCTTTGACTACGCAGTCCGTTTTGATTTTCGGAAAGGTAAAAAAAAACTCTTTTATTAGACAATAAATCTTTCAGTTGTCAATGAGTAAATATTGAATTATGTATATACTCCAGATATCGCGGATTACTAGTAACGATATGAATACAGTGTATAAGTGAATGAATGAAAGAATTTAAATTTAAATATTTGATGTGAAATACGTGGATTGTCTTTTAAATTTTTCATATAAAACTCGAATAAAATAGTAGATAGTTTTTAAAGACTTCATTGTTTTTCGAAGATTAATGCACTTTTGCATGCGCAACGACCAACTCTGCAAGCAGTTGTTCCACTATTTTGTTGATATAGTCACAATAGTCAAAGTAGTTCGTTCTTGATTTTCGGAAATCGTTGTGACTTTGGTGCGGACTGTACGGGGGATAGTCCAACAATTCGATGTTTTGTTGCGTTAAAAATTCAATTGTCTTGTGCGCTGTTCTGCTCGTATGAGCAAATTCAAGATTCATCACCACCGAAAATCTTGAAGCTATCTAAAATTTTTGACATCGATCCACCCTAGCTGCTTTCTGTTCTTCGGTCAACAGATACGGTATCCAACGGGAAACTATTTTTTTACACACAATTCTTTATGCAAAATATTTTCAATTGAGGTCTTTGAAATCCCCAATAATGCATCAATCTGGCGATACGTCACATCAATCTTCGTTTATGATCTTGCGCACAGCATCGACGGTTTCCTGAGTTACTGTCGTTTTTTGGTGAATCTACTCTTGGATCGTCCCTAAGAGTAATCCGTTTACGTTCGAATTTTCCATACCAACGAAAAATGGTTGGCTGATGTGATATTTCATTGCTGAAAATAGAAACCAACTCGGCGAGGCATTTTTGTTGAGATAATTGCCATCGAAAATTATAAAAAATTATTCAGCAAAAATGTTCTTGGTTTAATTCCATTTTTCAACTAACTCGTCAAATTTGACAATTCGTTGTAGCTACAACACTACATGTATCGCACTGAAACTTTGGATTTAGGTTAACTAAAGATGGGCGTTAATTTTAGCGGTGACATTTGATTAGTGGCGCTCTCTATGTCCGGCTATGCAAAATGTAAGACGTATTACAAAATGCATGTGAGATGAGCAAACTAGTTAATTTATTTCGATGGTTCGTGATATACATATGTGTATACCTACTCATGTGCAGCAAACACATCAATCTTGACAAAATGTGGATAATATGGAGAAATTTACTAATACGTGAAAATCTCCATGAGCATTTCTAGCACCGTATTTCTGTAAGTTTGTCATCCAGGTTCTTTAACGTCAAGGTTTTTAAAAACCCGCAACCCAACCTTCTTAAATCACTCATAAACATTATTTGCACTAGCACTTAATCGCAAAATAATGAATGTAACTACGCATTATTTTTTTTAGATAAGTTAAGTTTAAAATCATAAAAGTTATAACTGTAGCAGCATATGAACATTTATACCACCAGAGGATTTCAGCATAACAACTTTAATCGACAACAATTTCAAGAACGAGCTATTTAATTTAATCACGGCTACAAAATTATTTCGAATGAAACCTTATCTGAAATATTGCCTTTAAGCAAGAAATCACAGGAAACATCTAGATTCAAAATGTTTGTTGTTTAAATTGCTTACATATTAAGATGATCACTACATCCTAAAATATAAGTATATGTACATGCATAGTCTCCGTAGGGCAAGTAACCAGGCACTGAAAAATTTATCAGCAAGATGATCGTATTATCAAAAAGATTTTCAAAAATTCATTAAGCAAGTAGACTGTGGCTTATATTTGAGGAAAATTATTAACTATTCAAAACCTACCGCTTGGTATTCAACTTAATGCTTCTTGTTCTTATTGGAACCTTTGAAAACTCTTAGATTATCTCTAATTTCAGGTAAATATTTCAAGCTAATTAATCTGCTTTTTTATGAATGTCGAAGTTTTTAAATTTTATTTTGTTTCGGAATTTTCCATCTTCCACGCATTAGCGCCATTAAAACATCTGGTATTACTAATAATACCGACTTTTTTTATACTAGACTATACTGTTTATACTAAATTCGAACACACAGCTCGCTTTGTTCTAATAAGCAAAATTCGCTCGCCAAATACGTTTCTGGAACATATAGCAGGCATGAAAACACTTAATGGAGCTCGAACTATAACGTATTTGGTTTCCGGAAAAGTCATCTATTACTTTATACACATATTTTCATGGGTTAGTAATTAATATAAAAAAAGATAATTGAAATATACATTGTCTGATATCTTTGAGACTTCTCACCAACTTTCGGTGAACTTGATAATTCCTCGCTTGCAGAAAGGTCTATTTTTTCTAGTGAAAACTTTACAAGGTGCTTATTTACAGCCTCGTCTCAGTCGAACGTTACACCGCTCATTTTGAAGAGAATGAAACAAGTGGAAGGCTGAAGGCATAAGGTTCTGCGAGTACGGTGGATGTGACAACACATCCCATTCAAGATCCATTTTTAACATGCGATCAAACTTATGTATGTTCTCGCACTATAATAACGAAACACCATGTTCTTTTGATTAAACAAGCTCTGTACGTGTTCGACTTCCAACTTCCAATTAGTGACAGTGCACACTTTAATTAATTGTGTCGTTCCTTAGTATGAATTTGAAGAACACAACACCTTAAAAATCTTACCACATTTAGGGCATAATCTGCTTCTGCTGAATGTCAAGTGAACTTTTTTGAGTCCATGAGGCACCTAATTGTCAAGCTTGGTATCGTATCCTAAACTTTTTATGTGGTCATGAATACTTGAATGATAGATGTTTAACGTTTCTGCAAAGTCTTAGGCTGTGTACTGTGGGTTTGACTCAACTGTCTTTACTTTGCTGGAAATATACGAAAGCAAATTTTGACGAAAATTCATACTCTAGCCTTCCATTTTCAACTTACAATTTAGAAGATTCAACCAAATAGTATTTTTTCTTCAAAATAAAGACTTCTGCACAAAATACATCCCGATAACTCAATAGTATGGTCAATTTTCATTTTTATTTTGCTGATATTTTTGTACAGTTATATTGTTTGAGAATTTTTCATTTTTCTAACACGTCAAATTGTTCTCAATTAATTAAGTTAATTTTAATATTACAACTTTTTTAGAAATACATGCAAATATCTACAATTTTCTTTTTTTTAGGCTAAATCAAAAACATGAAGCAAATTTTTTAAAAAGAACGATATATGCTAATACAGTCAAAAGTATAATATAGTACCGTATATCGTATACAAATAAAAAAAGACCTCACTCTTACTAAAAATGTTGTATTTACATTCGAAAATCACGTTTTGTACTATTAGTAGAGGCATTCAACAGGATACAAATGCCAGCCAGCAACTTAGTTGGCAGATGTTGAATGCCATTTTGTTTCCTCATGATTGATGAATTTTGTCTGGCCAGTGTTAAATTTAGATCACCCATTTCCTTGTGAAACATGAAAGTTTATAAAGATATCAAAGATGAAATCTAATTTAAGCATATTTTTCCACGACTGTTCTAAGAAATATAGGTTTTATTTAGAATTTACCGAAAAATATTGATGATTAAATCACTTTAACTAAAAAACCTTTGGTCAAATAAATGTAAACGCAAGTCGTCCAGTTACAGTAGTGACATTGAGAGTATCTTGATTTATATATATATATATAAATATATATATGTATATACCTGCACAGATCGAGGGGAAATATTTTCGTATGAATATAACCATTAAAGATAAAATAGAAATGAAATTGTTTTTTCTATATATTAGGTGATTTCCAATAACGGCCAGTAATTGAAGTAAATTTCAGAACTAGAAAGCAACTAGGAAACATTTAAATGAAACGTTTTCTCTAATTGTAACTATAATATTTATAATTTAATAAATTATAACTCTGTTTATTAAGTGAGTAATGACCTAGTACATTTAACATCTAAAAAAGCTTCCGTGACTTTGACAGACTTTCAACTCAAAATATAGTTGAACTGCTTTTGTATGTAACTTTCCCTTAATCTCAGAATCTTGAAAATCCCGATATTACTGTATTTAGAGCTTTAATATTTCATATTATATTTATTTTGTATATTTTATTTAAAAGTGTCCGTATAACTCCTAGAATAGAAATGCGAATTAATTCTACATTTCTACGTAGGATTTTTTATTAGTTCTTGTTTAGGTTGTTGATTTTCAGTTAATTTATGATATGGAATTAGCTAGGTTCAAATCGTTTCCACTTAGCAAATTCGAATTTCCACTACTCTTGTTTCTGATTATAATATAGTCTGCGAATTTTTACGAACAAGTCATCTGCTTTGTGAATATAATAATGGTTTATAACTGTCTAATAAAGATATTAAATAATTTTGGTGTGATATGATACCAATAAAACAAAATTTAAGTAATAAATTAAACGCATGAAATTGAAAGGGAAATGCACAAGTCTTGGGATGAGATGTTGGTTTATAATGCAGTGAAAACTTTCTTAGAATATTTATTATTTATTAAAGTTTAAGTTACATGGTTCAGCTAATGGGATAACAAATTAAGTTTAGATACTACACTATGTTTTTGTGCTGAAGTATGATGAGAATGGGAACTTGGGAATGCTCTAATGAGCCGTCGGTACGACTGCTCGCCATTACATGTAAAAAATGAAGAGAACCATCCGCTCTCTATAGCGAAGTGAATGGAACTGTGTTGGCAATTTAGGAAAGTAGGGAAATTGTTCCAGGAATTGTATTCTTGCCAAGTTATCATCAACGTATTGAAGTCAACAATTTCTCGTTAGTATGGAGAATTCGAAAATGAATAGATTACTCTTACTAGCGACGATCCGAAAACGTCGATGCTGTGAGCAAGATCGTCAATGAAGATCGACATATGACATATCGCCAGATTGAAGCATTATTGGGGATTTCAAGGACCTCAATTCAAAAAATTTTGCGTAAAAAATTGTGTGTAAAAAATAGCTTCCTGTTGGATACCGCATTTATTGACTGAAGAACAGAGCAGCTAGGGTGAGTCGATGTCAAAAAACTCTAGATCGTTTCAACGCCGGAAATTCTAAAAATGTTCCAACTTTTTCAGTGGTGATGAATCTTCAATTTAGTTTGGGTGTTCCAAGGTGAAGAAAAACCGACAAAAGTCATCCGTTCTCGAAGTGTCTCTAAAAAGATTGTTGCAAAATTTGTCTCGAAAGCATATCTTATAGCAACAATTCCTCTACAAGATCAAGGAACTGCTACTGCCGATTGGTATACAACCGTTTGTTTGCTGCAAGTCACCGCTGAACTTCGAAAACCAACCCCGAAAGACGAATCATCCTCCACCAAGCAATGCAAGGTCGCACATAGCACACGAGACAATTGCATTTTTAACGCAACAAAACTATGGTTGGACCCTCCCCCCCCCCCCCCCCCCCCCCCGTATACTCCGCACCAAAGTCACAACGATATCCGAAAATCAAGAACGATCTTTGTTGATCTATTCTGACTATATCAACAAAATAGCGAAACAACTGCTCGCAGAGGTGGTCGGTGCGCATGCAAAAGTGCATTAAACAATGAAGTCTTTAAAAACTATCTACTATTTTATTCGAGTTTTACAATGAAAAATTTAAAAGACAATCCACGTATTTCACATCAAATATTTAAATTTAAATTCTTTCATTCATTCATTTATACACTGTATTCATATCGCTACTAGTAATCCGCGATATCTGGAGTATATACAATAATTCAATATTTACTCATTGACAACTGAAAGATTTATTGTCTGATAAAAGAGTTTACAATTGATTTTAAATTAACGTCAGCTAAAAATTTATCTCGTTAATTTACAGCATGTTGGTTTATTTATACTCCTGTAAAACGTATGTATTTATGAGATTTATCTGATTAGTTTATAAAATTGTTGTTAACCTTTATATTTTGTGTTCTAGATTATGGCATTGGAAAATATTCAAAAATCTTCTCATTTGATTAATTGTTACTATTTTATTGCTTAGTTCTTAAACGGCAATAGAGTACACAACTACTATATTACGTGTTTTTCCAATAATTCAGTCTATCAGACTATTCACATTTAAGTTAAATTACGCAATGTATAAAAAATACTTTGCATCTAAAAGAGATATGTTTGTATGTAATGTAATGAATGCAATGTAAGTTTATTTAAATATACTTGTTGAGAATAGAAAACATTTTAACTTAAGTAAGAAACGTTAAAGAAATAAATAATAAATTTAAGTTTTATATAAAATGTAAGAATTGTCTGGTACGTAGACTTCCGCGGTCGTGGTCCATACTATCTGCTTCTCGGCTTCCGGGCTGGAACCGCGTCATTTGTATATCTGCCCACGTTTCGTACCCATTAGTATGGGACATCTTCAGAGCTTAACTGCACTGAAACTGTTTCAGTGCAGTAGTTGAGCAGACTCACCCAGAGTAGAATCCAGTTCAGCTTTTGTATCAGTTGGGATGATGTTTTTCAAATAAAAGTATTGTATCACGTAACGATCACCAATTTTCTCCATTTTTACAAATTTACTGAAAACGTTCACTATTGATGGCTGCCAAAGAAATAGTCTACAACGTGGCGTCTTCAAACTTGAAACATATGCTTTATAGATTATGTACTTTCTAATACAGTGATATATTTCAAACAACTACCACCCTCGTAGTTCTAATGACGTATAAAAGTAGTATATTCGTTTATTAACTTATATATATATATATATATATATATATATATATGTACGTGTATTTAAATAAATACTGTTTTTAAATATAGCCACCGCGGTCGTCCTTCTGTGTGTTAAGTACCTGTATCTGTTGGTTAGTCACAGACGCTGCACGGAAGCATTCATTCCTGTTTACGTTTGTGTGTATTTAAAATGCTTTAGACAATTGAAAATCCCACGGATTGTGAACTACGCGCTGTGATTCGTTTTTTGCATGCAAAAGCCATGAAAGCAATCGAAAGTTATCGGCCGTTTAGTGTATGAAGTATATGAAGAAAACACTATGAGGAAGGGAATGGAATTTCAAATTATTTCTAGATACTAAAATAGAAACCTTTGTTTCTCTTAACATAAAGAAAAACCGAGGTCAAACCTATTTTGTACCTGCAAGAACTACGTGTCTTTTACACAGCTTATTATTAACTTTACATAATTATTGCTTACAAGGAAAGATATAGTATATTACGTAAGCAGTTACTATAAAAGTTACATTATTTATTTTGGTTTACGTAATTTTGTACATTAAATAGTATCTAGAGATTTTTTCTCTCTGTAATCTGTAGATGACGGCAATTTATGATTTGAATATATTAGTCTTAATATTTTTGAAAATTAATTCAACTTTAATAATAATATTAATCCCATGGCGTAATAAGTTTTTAATTATATATGTGTATATACAGGGTGGCCCAAAATTATCGAAGGTATTTGAAGTCCTTATAACTTTTTTGTTATAATTTTCTTTTTTTATTTCTTTTCAGTATTTTGTAAAGAAGACTTGGGGAATTTACAATGGAGCAGTACACAATTTCAACGTGCCCAAATCGTTGAACTTTATTTCTCAAATCAACAGTCCATTGTTTTGACTTAAAGTGGATATCGTCGTTATTTTAAGATGCGGGTTGAACCCTCAGAGTCAACAATAAACCGTCTAGTTGCAAATTTTCGACAACAAGGGGCAGTAAGGACACTTCCTGGTGCTGGCAGACGACGAACGGTGGTACACACGGATGACAATATTGAACGGGTACAGGAGAGTATTCGGGAAGATGGAGAAACATCAACCAGGAGACATACGACACAATAAGAATGTTTCCATACAAAATTCAGCTTGTACAAGAATTAAAACCGGCAGATTATCAACAACGACTTGATTATGCAATCTACTTCCGGAAAAAAGCAGAAGAAAATCATGATTTTATTCATAATTTAATTATGAGCGATGGAGCCCATTTCCAATTAAATGGGTTCGTTAATAGGCAAAACTGCAGGATATGGGCTACTGAAAATCCAAAAGTAGTTCAACTGCGACAATTACACCACTTAAGTGTGGTGTTTGGTGTGGTGTTTCATCGGAAAGGATAAATGGCCCATATTTTTTCGAAAATGAACACGGTGTCGCCGTTTCCATCACTATTGTTCGATATCGGACAATGTTGAAAAATTTTTTCAGGCCAACCATGGAAAACCATCCGCAAGTATGATTCCAACAGGATGGAGCCACAGCGCACACTGCGAGGGACACAATGGCTCTTTTACGCGACATCTTTGGTGAACGAATTATTTCGTGTACAAGCAATTTTAATTGGTCTCCGCGTTCACCGGATTAAACCGCTCCAGACTTTTTCCTTTGGGATTATTTGTAAGGAAAAGTCTATGTCAATAGGCCTAGAACCATCCAACAATTAAAAAACAATATACGCGACGAAATCAATAACATAACACCTGAAGTTTTGCGACAGGTTATGGAAAATGTTTTGGAAAGAGCACGAATATGCCAAGCAGAAAATGGCCACCACTTGCGAGATATAATTTTTCATAATTAAATTAAAAATAGTCTCCATTAATGTGGTAACTGTATTTAAAAAAAATTATAATTATGTCTTAAATAAAAAGTTATAATGAACTCAAATCCCTTCGGTAATTTTGGGCCATTCTGTATATACATATACAATATAAAACTAATTAATTTATTTCGAATCTATTTGGTTCGAAATGGAAATTCCATCTTAGTTTGAAAAACACAATACTGTTTGCTGATGCTTTTAAACTGACGAACAATTGAGTTATTTTGTAATTTGATCTCAATTACTTGAAAGTCTATTAATTACTCATTCCGCTTCGGCATTTTTAGCGCTCAAATTTATGAGATCGCCAACAGCTGCATTCCGGCGGGATAAATGGCGTTTTAAAGACTTGAATCTTCTTAAATTATTTCATTATAATTAGCATAACTGATGGCGATTTGAATTACTCGAAAATGAACGTTAACAAGTTATACAAACGAGAGACAAAAGTGAAGAAATTAACATTTGAATAAAATATATATTACATTTCTTTGTTTACAACATTTTTCCGCTGACTATAGCGCATTATTACCTTATTTCACATAATTTTCGTTTTTAGGAAAAAATGATCAGTTTAACACCTATTAAGGTATATATATATATATACGGTTTTTTCCTATTTTAATAAATATACAAAAGTTATTTTCTTCAAGATTGGCCGAAAACTTGTTCTATGTTCATTAATGAATAATTAATAAGGATTGTGTATATATATATATACATGTAGCTTCAGAAATTAAATTCTATTTCATGAAATAGAATTTAATTTCTGAAGCTACAATCCTTATTAATTATTCATTAATGAATATAGAACAAGTTTTCGGCCAATCTTGAAGAAAATAACTTTTGTATATTTGTTAAAATAGGAAAAAACCGTGTATTGTCTATTGTGTAAGATTAACACTAACTGAAATAAAAACTGAGGAGGTACCAACTCTTAGCAATTCTGTTCCTTCATTTGCAACAATAATAAAAGTAGACAGCAGAGTTTAGATGCTATTGTATATCGATTCAAGACGATAAATAGAACAGATATTATATTGCATTCATGTTGGAAAAAGCTCTTATACAGAGGTGTGCCGCGTTTACTAACAATCTACCAAACGACTGAAATTACCAAAGCAGTGTTTGAAGTTTCTCCAACTGACATTTTTCGGTGGTTAATAAACAGTTAATAAGGCTTAGTTCCATTACGACACACCTGAAATAAAACCACAATCCACAAATTACCGGGAGCTTGTTCAAGGGCAGAAATAGTTCCGTCGGCAGGAAAATTAATGGCTACTGTAATTTGAACTGCACATGATAACCCCTAGTAAAATCTTCACATTCCCTAATTTCTAATTTGATTAAACATCTAGTTGGAGAGGAATTTGGCTCATATAACGAGGAAGTACCTAAAACTGGTAAGCAGTTTCATAAGCGTAGGCGTAATAATATCTCATGGCCTACTAAGGCCTCCTTAAGCTATTGGTGGAGATAAATTCATTTTACACTCATTGCCGTTGTCGGTGGTCTTAGTTTAATTGCAAAGAACTATGCTTGCGTAAACCACCAACAAAAATTTCAATTATAAACAAAAAGTAACGCAATGCTTAAAATTCGAATTATTAAAGCTACTTTTCTCTACATATGTAAATACAAATGCATGGAAGCTTATAGATATGCAATACTCAATTATTAATCAACACCAAATCCATTTAGTTAGTTTCTTTAATATTCGTTGATTTATGTACTGGATGTCTACCAGACTTATTTTACTCATTTAAGATGGCTAGAAGGATATGTTATTTTTAAGGGTATAAGATGCAAGAAATAAATAATTGATTGTCATACGAATACATGTTCCTACACATTTAGTCGTGCCGCAAATTTGACAATTTCAACGGAATTTCCCTGTACATTAGGGAGCCAACATATTATATATACAACATCGAGTCGAATAATCTGCTTCTCTTTTAGTTGCATAAAATTGATCCAAACAAATGCAATCACTTTCCCATATAAATCTCGAATTTTTTACTCTGCACAACATGACTTAATATCAATTTATTCACTGGTTAAAAAGTTGATCGCTAAATGTCTGTCTTTCCCTTGTATTCCGCTGTTAATTAGTTCTAAGTACTGATGTTCTTAAGTAGCTTGTAAATTTTAACTTAGCTGGTAGAATTTCCAACACATTACATACTTTAAAGCAGCTTCTAGCTGTCAACAATATAGTTATACTCGTTTATCATTAATTCTTAAACAATTCTGTTTACTTTTTATGCACCTAATTAAGAAAGATCTAAATGTAATCGCAGCGAATTATAAAAACACCAACAGACCTCGAGAGTGTTTTTAAAAATTGTAAATTCATTATGTAAAACGCAATGAACTCTTAAAAGTCAATGAAAATTAGAATTTATCATTCTTCTTAGGAATGCAAATCAGTGAAATTAATTTATGGATACATTCGAAGATGTACTTTTCTGTAATATTTAAATAACTAAGAAGTAAAATTACTACACCAATACAATTTAAAGCCATTTCCAGTATAATGTACACCAACTATTATATTTGGTTTTATATAACAAGGTAATTTCTGCTTGAAATATAGCAGTTACGTAAATAAATTTTCATTACGCAATTGTTCGAACTACAATTGACAATAATAAGAGTTCTAGTTGTTTGTATGGTATCCTACCACTATTACGTTAGCGATGGTGAAACAAAACTATGTAATAGAAAAGGAAAGATGGCTACCTATTAAGGATCAGCAAAATAGTATCAAATAAAAGTAAATCGAGTATATTATCTCTTACGTATGTACGTATATGTTCGTTCAATTGGATACGTCAAAACATTTATTCCGATTTATATTACGTACTTATTCGTATAGAAACATGGATACTGTAGATATAGCCGCAGATGTATACACGTGTAGCCCGCTCAAGTTTGTCAGTAGTTGAAGGAGATATAATCACAGACTGTAACTACAGTAATTTGCTTTGATATCGTACAGAATTGAAGTGGATAAACATAAAAACGAAACTTCGTAAAAATAATAAATGAAGTAAAGCTTTTATATTGTAAACGCTTTGACATGCACTACAGTCATTGGCTAGTTTTCACATCAAAAAAGCTGTTTGTTTTATATTAGTTATAATTAGTTCTGCTCGTTATATCGTCCGTTACCTAAATTTATAAAAAACAGCTTTTCCTTGTAATATTTTCTTTTCTTAAGCCAAATTTTGTTAAGACCGCTTCACTAATTTCATATACGTCCTTGTCTACTGGGTCAAGATTATATCTATAAGTATAGGAAAATAATGAATTTATGTATTAAGAAAGTAAATAGATCACTCTGTTAAATATGATGTTGTCAATAACACTTGTCAACGGAATTTTCGGAACTATGAATATTATTTTATGCTAGTTTATATATTTTATGATAAATCAAGATATCTATTCTAAAACACCCTATCATGTTATGGTACATTACATAAAAATGATAAAATACTATTGAATGTATATGCAATTAGATATATACACACGTGTACGTAAGATCTGCATATAAAACTGAAATAAAATAGTAGATAACTTTTAAAGACTTCGTTGTTTTTCGAAGTATTCTACACGAAGATTAATTCTTCGTTCTTGGTTTTGGAAAAAGTAAAGATATCGTTGGGACTTAGGTCGGGACTGTACGGAGGATGGTCCAACAATTTGACGTTTTGTTGCGTGCTGTATGCGAACTTGCATTGTCTTGGTGGAGGATGAGCTCAATGATGACTTGCGACACATAAATGGTTGTATACCAATCGGCAGTAACAATCCTTTGATCTTGTAGAGGAATTATTGCTACATGACCCGCTTTCGAGACGAATGTCCTGACAATCTTTTTGGAGACACTTCTAGAACGGATGACTTTTATCGGCTTTTCTTCACCTTGGAACACCCAAGGAGACGACTGGCGTTTATTTTCTGGCTCGTATGAGTAAATCCAAGATTCATCACCACTGACAATTTTGTACATGTTATTAGAGTTTTCAGCTTTGAAGCGATCTAGAATTTTTTGACACCAATTCATCCTAGCTGCTTTCCATTCTTCAGTCAACAGATGCAGTATCCAACGGAAGACTAATTTTTTACACACAATTCTTTATATAAAATGTTTTGAAATCATGTCCTTGAAATCCCCGATAATGACACATCTGGCGATGTGTCACATGTCGATCTTCGTTGATGATCTTGTGCAGAGCATCGACATTTTCCTGAGTAACTACCGTTTTTGGTGAACTTGCCCTTGGATGATCACCCCTTCCACGCTTGAATTTTTAATAGCAACGAGAAATTATTGATTGATATGGTGCGTCATTACCGAAAACCGAAACCAACTTGGCGAGGCATTCTTGTTGAGATAATTGCCTTCGAAAATTATAAAAAATTATTCCGTGAAAATGTTCTCAATTTAATTCCATTTTTCAACTAACTTGTCAACTTAGACAGTTTGTTGTAGCTACAACACTACACGTATCGCACTGAAACTTTAGATTTAGATTAACTAAAAATGTAGGTAAATTTTTAGTACTGACATTTGATTAGTGGCGGCCTCTATGTCCCACTATGAAAAACTTAAAAAATATCGCACAATTACGTGAATTTCACTGTGTACCTTAATGAAAGCTCATAAATTCCTATTTATTATATCGTTACAATTAAGGCAGATATCAATGAAAAATCATGTCCTATCAATGAGGAATCGAACCCAAATCTTCTGCTCACTGGGCAGGTGCTTTACCATGTAATTAGCATAGACTATGAGATTCGGGCCATAAATGTCATTATAGAAACAGATCTTTAATTTAAGATCCGCAGTAGGTCTTATTATTATATGCATATACAATATTATTTATCACATTATAGGCCTAACCTAAGAACAAAAGATGATATTATATACAGTATACAATAATACCTACTGCGGGTTTTCAGTTAAAGATCGTTTTCATAATGAAATTTATGACGAGATTAAAGAATCGCATCTCACAGTCTTTGGTAGCTCAATGGTAGAACATCTGCCCAGTAGAGAAAAGACTGACTGGCGTTCGATTCCTCACTGATAAAGTATCATTTCTTCATTAATTTCTCCCTTAACTCTAACGATGTAATGGGCATGAAATTATGAGTTTTTGATCAAATACTATTTATGCTTACACAATAGTTATGTCATTATTCAACATTACTTTCTTACTTCAGACTGATCAAATATTATATACCTACATATTAAGACTTATTAATACATATTCCTTGACAAGATTATAAATTATTGTAAAACTTTGTCCTTTAAAGTATAAATATTATCTTAAAAACCAAGGTAATTACTGTAATTCTTATTATATATATAGTTATAATATAAATGAGTGAGGAATATTTTCATTTGTATTTTGAATTTTACTTTTGAATAAATTGTTTCTAAATCAATTTATCATATGTGTAATTAAATTTAATGTGCTTCAATTTGACTACATACTAAATGTATTATTAATGTATGAACAATATGATTTAATATTTAAGACTCATGTGAACTTGTAAATATTTATAAGTGATTGTTGATATAGTTAAATGTGCTAATGAATAGTTAAAATTATCTATAACTTCCTTGTAAAATATATAAATCAATAGGTACTTTTTTCTTATTTTTAGCTTATTTATTTTTTAACTCTGTCTCAAGATCATGGGATCCTGAATCGTGTTGATGCGATATGGTCAAGGTGAAGATAAAAAAATCCAAGTATCATCTATATAATAATTAATTAATTTTATGTCTTTCAATTCTATCTTAACACTTTGTATGAGGTCTCTGGTATAATGCATTGATTCTCTTCAATATTATCTACGCGACAATTACAGTTGATATTTACTTAAAAATGCTCAGTTACTGTTCAATAGAAAATTTATTTGATACTTTGAATCTCTCTATAATTAATGACTGTTAAATAAACTTTTTTTTTAAATAAAAGACTTAAATTTAACTGTATATTGTAAATTGAAGTAAATAAAATCTTGAAATAAATAAAACCTTATACTATCGTATAATAACAATGAATATATTTCTTAATATTTAAATTTATTTTATATTCAAAACTCGAAATTGTTATAATACTCATTAATAAGCAGATAAGTGTTAACATTAGAAATACTTGAATAACTAATTTTCTATGACTGACCAATTGTTATTCGATTAACATAGTTGAATCATCTACCTTTAATTGTATCACTTTTCTTTCGTCCATTTGTACAACTTACCAAGATTTTTCATGTAGGTTCCTAGATGTCGTGCTTCTCACCGTCAAGTTCTGTTTCTTCTGGGTTTGCTGTTTATTCAAAATTGTGCATACGCCTTAACCATTTTAGTCCTTATTTACAATATTGTTAACAGTTATATTTGCATTTTTTATTTATCACTTATAATAATCGTTCTTAAATAGCTTAATCACTTTAAATAAAATTAAAATCACTTATTTATTACTTTTTATTCTCTTGGAATAAACACCTTAATCGTTGATTTACTTTGTACTATCGTTGAAAGTGTTTTCTAATTCTACCAACTTTGTTTATTTTTTACGTCTCTCGTTTGTTTTATTTTGGGTACACTATACGTGTTTATTAGGCAATCGACTAATGGAGAATATTCACATTTTAAATTGGACTCATAATGTTTGCAGGGAAAATTTTCTTATCCTATGAAAAACAATAAACAAAAAAGCAACATTTTTCGTTTAATATTAATAACGGTTAGTGAGAATTTTTAATAATAAGTCATTAAATTCTACTTATGCTCTTATTTGCTATATTTAATAAACTCATAAAATCCACACTTTAACGATTAAAAATATAAATTTAACGACGCACCCTTAACTCTATTTTTGCATCCTATTGTTTATAACAAAATTAATTCTTTGAAATCTTTGCATTTATAACTTTCTTATTTCCTAATTTACGAATAGTATTATCTATTAAAAATTTATACATTTTAATACCTTATTTGAAATATATATTTTCTCACAAAAATTACTTATAAATATCTAATTTCTTAAATTTGCCTATTATGTATTATTAATTATTAACTTTTAACTATTTGAACTGTGATTGTTTTGAAGTATATTGTATTCCTAAAATTGTTTTGTCACTTCCTTCCGATCCCTACTTCTATTCAATGTAAATTAAACTTATATTAATTGAAATTTGTATTGTTTCAGGCTTAACATCTAGTATGAACAATTTAACAGGAATTATCTCTTATTCTATGTACAATGATTATAAATGCTCTCTAATACTATAAGGTTTTACTTCCTGTAGATACAGAATTATATTTTGCCAGTATCTATTTAAAATTCTATATATCCTTTGTTATATTATCCCAAGTAAGTGTTTAAAATTAAATATAATAATACTTGATATATTTATTCAACATATATAAAACTCAGGTCTGTTCGAAAATTCAAAGATATTCAGTACTTCTAAATTTCGTAATCTATAATTTTATATGCTTTCATTACCAGTTATTAAATTTATTTTTCTTATATGTCTTGTTAATATTAAAAAACATAATATATATAATATATCTTCAAGTAATTATTGCCATTATAGCTATTCATTATTCAAACACAATAATTACTCAACACTAAAGGAGTTGTCCCCACACTAGTTTCAAACAACACATTTTCGACCAAACTTGTTTAGTACGATAAGTCGGTTAATTCGTTGCAAATATTATCGTAATACTTTCGCGTCATTATTTACGATGCCAAGTCGGCTGTTTTAATTTTGTTCTCTTAAAACCTGTATACTACTATCACAATGCTAATTTATCAACTCTGGTGACGTGTGCATGTTAATAGTTTGATAGTTTACATAAAACGCATTATTTTCATTGTGTACTTCGTAGTAATTTGTCAGCAAAATTAGTAAATATTTTGCGACAAAATTACCCTTTTCATTACCAAGTCATTATTAATACAAGTCAGAGAAGTATTCCTTTAACACTTCGCCATTTTTCTTGACTTTAACCTTTAAACGTTTTCATCAGGGGAAATTTCAAAACAAAATACAGACAGTATGAAAAGAAATTGGCTTTCTATTATGCAATTTACGTTAAGGTACAGTGACTTTTATTTATTGAATATTACTTATTATATTATTCATTAATGACCAAAACTTAGAATAACCATGAAACCGCAGTGGCGCGGTATATACACACATAACGGGTGGGCCATTTAAAAGTTTAAATTTAAAAATGGAATAAAACAAAAACGGTTTGAAATTTTGCCAAATTTATTTTTTTGTTGTAAACTACAATTGTTCCGGTTAGAGATGGAAATAGTCCAACGGTGACAAATCGCAGCTTCTTGGCGGCCAATTGACATCACCATTTCGGCTAATTAAACGGCCATCAAACGTTTGACGCAATAAATCGATTGTGGCATGAGATGTGTGGCAAGTTGCACCATCCTGTTAAAACCAAATATCGTTCACATCAATACCATGAAGAGCGGTCACAAAAATCGATTATCATGGTGCGATAGATGTCTCCTTTGACCGTAATGGTTGCGCCATCCTCATTTTCAAAGAAATATGGGCAAATGATGCCTCCGCTCCACAAGCTGCACCAAGCAGTCACTCGTAATGGGTGCATTGGCTTCTGTAAGACCACGTGTGGGTTTTCTGAGTCCAAAATACGGCAATTTTGCTTGTTAACGTACCCACCAAGATGAAAATGAGCTTCATCCGAAAAGATGATTTTTTAGCAAAATCGACATCATCGTGCAGTTTCCCGTTGGCCCATCTAGCGAAGCGAAAACGAAACGGATGGTCATGCGGCTTCAACTCTTGAATCAATTCAACTTTGTAAGGCGTCATACCGAGATCTTTTCGCAAAATTCGACGTAAACTGGTGCGTGAAATGTTCAATTCTTGAGAACGATGACGAGTTGATTCTCACGCACACTCTCAGCCACAGCTTCGACATTTTCAGGTGTATGCACTGTACGAGCACGCTCATGTCTTGGCGCATCAACAATGAAACCAGTTTCACGAACTTTAGCAATAAACTTGCGTATACCGGGCACGGTTGGTCCTTCTCTGCGACCAAATTTTGTACGACATTTTCGTGCAATTTCCTACCAGTTATCTTTATTTCAGAAATAAATTTCCAATAAATCCCAACGCTTCTCAAGCGTAAATCGATTCATTTCATTCAGTGGAGATGATATACTGAATTTTGTGAGAGAATAGAATGACATAAGTATTGCCAGATTCGAAATAACCGGTGGTTCAAATTTAAACCGATAGATGGCCCACCCGTTACTACCTACATATACATATATATATATATATATATATATGTATATATATATATACCGCGCCACAAAAATGAAAGAAATACCTAACATCGTAAGCCGTCATTTGTATTTACTTTTTTGAAACATGAATTTTAAATATAAACATCAATTGCAGCTTAGTCTCTAAAGATTTCTAAATATCAATTTGGACTAGAAAATTCAGGATAATGTTTTATATATTGAGGGCTAATGCTAATATTTTAACCATAACTTATTGAATACTTTAACCAAGCATATTTGAAAATTAAATTAATATAAGTATATGGAAATGCATATGCTTCTTAAAGCTACTGACACTCTCTCCCTTTTACAAATAAGTAGTTAATATTTTGCTTTAAAATACTTTAACTAATATATGTGAATATTAATTTTCGCAAAAAATAGGAATAAGCAGATCGAGAAGAATGTAAAATGAAGACGTGTGAGTAATAACTGCAAAAAGAAGAACAAGATGGGAGGATGTATAGGTGTTAGTAAACAACAGAAAAAAAAGTGGAAGGAAGTATGAAAAAAAACTCAGCAGAAGTCGACACTGAAAGGTATAAAAGTTTGCTAAGATTCAATAAGTATTTATTTAGATAAACTAAATTTGTGGTGCAATTCTTTTCGATACTGTTATCTTTGATAGTTGAATATCTAAATATTTCTACAATAATAACATTTTTTGGTGCTCTTCACCTGGAACTCTTGCAAATTGTAAATCCAGATGCAAGTTTGAATTACTCTATATGAAAGGACTCGTTTCAATTTTATATATTCAGTAAATGCAAACATATTACAAATTAAAATTAATAACTTACATAATAACAATAATTTATTCTCTTTCGTTTGCTGTTTACGGGTTATGGGTAAAAAAGCAATAAGGATTAAATAAATAATTTTCCGATTAAAATGTCATTGCTTATATAGTTAGCTATGCATTTTCTCTTTGTGATTTGTTATTTCAATACAAAAGTGTTCTATAAAACTTTTTTAAAGCTCTGAACTGTGAAATGTCTATACATTCTTGTATGCAAAGGTTTATTTCTAAGCAGTATAGTTAGTGGTTACCCTGAAATAATGAAGTAAAAAAATCTAATAATTTATTGGAAGAGTAATTTAAATGTTTGAAATTTATTAGTCATCTAAAATTACTTCAAATATTGCTAGTATATTTGAAAACATTAAACTTTTCTTATTTATTATTAGAAAAACAGGTTAAATATGTTTTTTGTATATTTGAAAATAAAATCCTTGCTGAAACGCACTCTTACAACTAGAGAAAATATAGAACTTAAAGTTCGAATGTAAAAAAATTCCCTGCTAGTTGTTAGCTTAACAAATAGGTGCGTCTGATCAATAAATTTCGCGTGTCTTCCTATATTCACATAAAGGCGAAGGAGTATTGCAAAAGAAGATAAGAAAAGAGAGAGAAAGAAAGAGGATAGTAAAGCTTATATGTCGTTGGTTCGTGCTCACTTTGCCACCACGTCACTAAAATAGGTGTCCCAAGGTAGTAACAGCTGGAACACTTTTAATTAAGGCCATGAGATGGCAGTCAGATAGGCAGACGGCGAGGTGCGTATAATCCGTTATTTTGACAATAATTTATGTCAACTCGGTTTATCAATGCGGCGAGATTAATGGGAGGTGAATTTTCTCGCGCAGGTGCTGGCGTAACGCGATTTCTCTACGACGGTTTTAGCGATGTGGAATGCCGCAGTTAAATTAATAGAAATTTGAATTAATCTAGTGTATAATCGTGCGATACAATGAAGGTGGAATCATTTACGGGAAAGTACAATGTGAATTGTTCGCTAAATTTATACAAAGATAAACTTTTCCGTACCTAATATATTGACGTTTTTACATATATTTTTCGATTATGTATTATGTTTGTTAATACTACATTTTTAAAGCATTTGGGAATGTATAAATTTTGTAGAATTTAATATGTACTTAACTTACGAAGCATTACACATTTATTTCACTAGATAACTTGTTACGAGATGCTTATTGAAATTCGACAACTTCAGACTTCGAAACGAATATTTGCATGTAAAATCTTCAGTGTCAAAAATGCTGACAACTTCTTAATTTAAGAATGAGGAAAATATAATTCCAGTGAGGAAATTGTCATTAAATTTCCATTAATTGAAAAAGTTATGTAATAAATCGGTGGTAGACAGAGAAATTATTTCCCAGACTTTGAATGTAAATATCTAATATTAGTGTAATGAAGTTTAGGTAAATATTTAAGTCTAGTAATAGAGAATTATGAGTAGATAGTGCATGAGGTTAATCAAAAAAATTGAAAAACAATTTTACTATATGTATGTAATCTCAATTTTTACTATTTTTGAAGCGCACAAATATAAAGTTTTTATTTTGTGCAGTGCTTGCTAGTCAATAGAATTAAGAATGCGTAAGTGTGTTGACCAAGCCTGTAACTTCTTGATCTGATCATCAAATTAGAGAAACATCTTTTTATACAAGTTGTGTTTGGTGAAATTCGAAAATGTGGAATTAAATTCTTGTATAGCAATGGTCATAGCAACAGAAAATTAAGAAAATAATTAAGAAATAAGTACCCAAAAAATTAGGAAAAGGTTTAGGAAAAGAGAAGTACCAAAATAGATGAAAACACACATACATATACCAAGATGTTGGCCCGCAATGATCATTGTCAACAAAATTTGAGAAGAATGAAAGCAGAATCACAGCTTCGGAAATTCTCGAAAAAAATTGAAGCAATTGCAAGAAGAAAAGGCAACAGTAAGAGTAAAGGGCAAAGAACATAAAAGTAGTAAATCAGTGGAAAGTGAAACCAATAGAAGGAAGAATAAAAGAAAGAAAGTTAGGCCATCTTTTTCGAATGAAAATGATAGAGGGGAAAAAGTGAGAGTGTCGAAAAATAAGTTGAGAAGAGGGGGTACATCAGGCTATGTGGAAGCGTGAAATTGACTAGGAAGAAGTTATACACTAACTCCTTTCCAGGCAAAGAGTAGAAGCATAGAGATAAGAAGAGTACATGGAACAAAATTTGGGGCGATGAAGAAAAAGTAAAAGGAGCAGGTACATCCAACTGTGGATAAACGTTGAATTGGCAGAGTATGAGTTACGCACTCATTTCTTTCCAGAATACAAACATATGGATATGAAGAATATATGGAACTCTTCTTGTTTGAATTATGAATTTACATATGTTATAGTCAAACACCAACCTGTAAAAGGTATTTTTGAGTTAAATATATATTTGAAATAGAAAGTTTCAGTTTAGGTAACAATAGCATAACTTTGAATTTGCTTCAAAAGTACATAGTACAGGCTGGTAGAAAAGTTTTGAAAGCGACACCTATTAAGCAGTAGAAGAATCAAAATTCATACGCCATTTTAATATTTCATGTGTCATATGAACACACTAAAAATTTTATCTCGATCTGTCAATTCATTCATTGTTAGCATTCCATTTGAATTAGACGTGTCGGTGTATTTTTTAACAATGGAGAAAACTGAATATCGCGCTGTGATAAAATTCTTTGTTTTGGAAGGTTTATCAGCAACAGAGATTCATACAAAAATGGTGAACGTGTTAAAGGAATGTGCACCTTCATTTCCAACAGTATATCGATGAGTTTTAGAGTTTAAACGTGGTCATACAAGCGTTGAAGATGAACCACGTAGTGGACGATCAAAAACTGCAACAACAGCAGAAATCATTGAGCAAGTACATAATATGGTTAGTGAAATTGCTAATACCATAGGCAACTCAGACGAACGAGTACTCCATATTTTACATGAAGAATTACATATGAAAAAGCTGTTTGGAAAGTTAGTGCCGCATTCGTTAACAATTCAACAAAAACTGTATCGAAAACAAATTTCTCAGCGTAACTTGGTGCGTTTCAAGCGGAATAAAACCGATTTCTCGCGTCGTTTTATAACTATGGATGAGACTTAGATCTACCACTATGATCCTAAATTGAAACAAGAACGATTACAGTGGACTACGGTTGGTTGTTCAACTTAAAAAAAGGTAAAGTCAGGACGATCGGCAAAAAAGGTTATGGCATTAGTGTTTTGGGATGCAAAAGGAATTTTATTGATTGATTATCTTGAAAAAGGTAAAACAATTAACTCAAAGTATTACTGTAACCTTTTAGATCAACTGGATGCGAAAATTCGTGAAAAACGACCTGGTTTAGCAAAAAAAAAATAGTTTTTCACCAAGACAATGCGCCTTCACACAAAAGTGTTTTGACGATGGCTAAATTGAATGAATTAAAGTACGAATTGCTTGAACAACTACCATATTCCCCAGATTTGGCTCCGAGTGATTACTACCTCTTCAGAAACTTGAATCAATTCGTTCGTGGAAAGCGAATGAAGCGAATGAAGAAGCTATTTCAGCCGTGGAACAGTATTTTGCAGAGCTTTCATAAAATCATTACAGAGATGGTATAAAATTATTGGAGGATCATTGGAATAAATGTATTGAAGTTGAGGGAGATTACATTGAATAAAAAAACTAATTTCATTTAAAAATTCACATTGTTTCATTTTTGCTTTCAAAACTTTTCTACCAACCTGTATATAATAACATTACAAAATTAATTTTTTTTTTTTTAAATTATTACACAATAAATCCGAGAGACTGCTCTTGTTAAATTAGTTTAAAGAAAAATTTTAAAAATGTACAAATCTTGTAGTTGTAGGTTCTTTTAATTTCGTAGGAAAATTTCGTGCATAAAAGAAAAGCATTGTTTCTCATTATTTTTAGGTTCTGCCATTAAGGAAATTATCGAACAAAATTATTTAAATAATAAAATTAAAAAGAGAATTAGTCCACTTTGATACATAGAGCAAAGAACACTGAAATAGTTCAGAAGAATATTAAGTGCTTAGTTATAAAAACATAATCAGTTATACAGGCCCCATAATCTTGACAAACTTCGAAATTAAATAATGCACCTTAACAAGCATGAAATGGAAATTCTAAAAGTTAAGAACTTGTATAAAAGTAACATAAATGGGAATGCAGTAACATTGTTCGGATGAAAATAACTGCTTGTAAATTTAAAAATTTGTAATGGGATATACAGATGTAGAAGTAACTTTCATTTTAACAGTTGTCTATATTGTACGATAAAAGAATAATTTAACCAAACCCGACGAGAGTTTTATAATCTTTCTTCTTCTATCTGTGTCTTTTCTTTAATAAACAGCAAATCTCTGAATATGCTAATCAGATAGGAAAAAATAATATTTGTTTGGCCTTACTTCAAAACGAAATTCTATTTTTTTCCCCAAGGAAATATTTATATAAATTTCTTTTCTCCCTACAATATGTTCGTAGGTGTGTACTTTTGCTAAATAAAATTTTTTAGCATGTAATTTTCTCTATTTTTTTCTCCGTTAAAAGTTTGATTCCAATTAATTATAATTATTTATAAATATGCACGACTATTTAAATAATTTACATCTTAAATATAAGACAACTATCTCATGATGAAAGAAAATAAACAGATGTTTCATGTGAAATTATTGGCAGTGGCATATTATTTGTGTTGGGCTAGTTCTATGGTTCGAAAAATTTTGCTTTGACATAGCTACTTCTACAAGTCAACAGTAGTTCATTCTTTCCCTAATTATAACTTCATTAGCTCCTTGAAATATGAGCACGAATGCTAGTAAGAGGACATTTAGCAACTAATTCTTTGATTTGTTGTTTTGGTTTCAACAGAAGGTTAGAATGTTGTTTCCTTGACAAGTTAGGTCACTCTTTTCATATCAATCTGAAACACCTATTTACTTCAGCCCAAAGAGAATTTTTGTGATCCAAATGACAACTCAAACATGATATATGTACGTAAACTATTAAGCACACAGCTAAGAGTTGCTGTTTTTATTTCATTCCAAACTCTAGTGTGCCGCAAGGACCAAATCTTGGTCTTTTCGTTTTTATATCTAAATGAATAATTATATTAAAAGCCATATTCGTGAGAATCTACTTTATACTAATGATTTAAACCACTGAAAGTTTATATCGTACAGTAGCATTCTGGAATATGCGTAGTGAAGCAATAAAGAAATCGACCGACTAAAACGAAAGCGAATACTCTATCCTATGATGGCGTAAATTTGTGCAAACTTTAAGATAAATTTAATTAACGATGTTATTGATTTTATATTACTTTTGTGTTCATTTTCTTGTTTTCATCTACAGAACCAAATCTACCCCTCCGCCCAAACCATGAACTTAGATTATGGTATCTTTTTCATGCTTTTATTTTGTCAATTTCTACTATATTTGTAATTAAATTGGTTATCGACCTTTTTCCAAACCACTTGTCTAATACTCAAAATTAAAAATAGTTTAGTTTAAAACAATTTTCAAAGCAGGTATAACAAACAGCTTGTAACAGCTTCGAGAAAAATAAGTTATGTTGGGAGTACTTAAAGTAATTAGAAGTGAAACAGAATAATTGTGAGAGAAAATTTGAATACTATGATTCGTGCTAAGAACGGTTTTCTGTTTTCCATCTTCCTTTCAGTCCGAAGAAAGTGCTCTTAAGTTCAATGCTTGAAACTAAAAAATGTCTAGTTTCAGAATAACTCGCTTTTCCCTGTTGGACAAACATATTTCTCTTCATTTCGTCATATGTAATATACATAAGTCTGTATACGGTACATACATTGAAAGGAATGTAGGTGGATCCTTGTAAATTGCAGAAAGTGGAAAGCGAAGGAGGTTACGCGTGAACGTGTCGGATCTATAATTTAGTAAGGTTAATGAAATTTCCCCTTCATGTCGCTCTTAAGAGCTTGATTAAGTGTAGATACTGGGCAAATGTTAAGTTTGGTGTAACTCCGCCCGTCCATGTGGACTCTCCCAGTGAAACACGCCTCACTCTACCACTATCTTTATGTAAAATGAAAGAAGACGTGCCTGTGCATTATTAACCGATCGTGCGCTACGCCGACGAGCAGAGAACTTTGCGCGCGAGAAATCCATCTTATTATTAATGGTGGAAGTCTCAGTAATTGAATTTGTTATAAGCATTTCTAAGGACTACAGCTTGTTCGGCTGCCACTTCCTAAAGTTTGCGTTTCAGGTGTGCCTTATTATTTCCTTTCTATAAGTTATATTTCCTTTAATTGGAACATGCTTGGATTTCCTTTTGTTACAAAATTTATA
This sequence comes from Dermolepida albohirtum, assembly GCA_031893035.1. Classification (NCBI taxonomy): domain Eukaryota; kingdom Metazoa; phylum Arthropoda; class Insecta; order Coleoptera; family Scarabaeidae; genus Dermolepida; species Dermolepida albohirtum. The sequence continues at coordinate 756,128 of JAVIWB010006284.1, read as the reverse complement.
AGTAAATACTTTATTTAATAGAGAAAACGTTTATCCAGAAATGTCTAGAACTCATAATACTGTATTTTTACTACTTTCGTAACAATTAATTTTTCATTACAGGATTAATCATCTAACATAATTAAAAACACGAATTGAAAAATTCGTTAAAAGAAAAACAACCATTAAGCCATTCCTTTTTAAGTTATATTTATCAGATTTTTATGAACAATATAAAAATAAAGTACTTTAGCTGCTCTATAATTAGCATCGCATTTACGTCCAAATAGTTCCAAAAATATCTACCGTAATTGGCTTAAAAAGTATTTATAAAAAAATATCTTTCAACGTTTACTTTCAAAAAGTCAATCAAATGACTTTTCTGTGTTAGTGATTGCATACGAAACAATTTCCTAGCGTCTCTAAATACAGCTTAACAATAAAAATAGTTCCACGTAGCCAAATCAGTGCGTTCTTGATATTCAGGATGAACATGGCGATTACAGCTTACCGAAAACTTTAATATACTTGAAAACACTCAGCATTTACCATTGTACCATCCAGAATTACTATTTTGAGGATAATTCGCTTGAAACTAAAGCAACGGGCATTGTCTTTATTTAGGATTTCCTTTATCCGGTGACTACAATACAGTATTTCTACGTTTTGTTTTTGGAGCATATTGAAAACACATCCATCATCAAGTTGTCTTTTCGAGCTCCTCCAATAATATCTTTCCACCGACCAATTTTTTACAGTAGTTATAGGATAAAAGTTTTTCAGTTAAAGGCGATAATAAAGATTTTTTTTTAAAATTTTCGCAAAATAACGCATTTTATTAACATTTTCTTCAGTCTTCGGTTTCCCGTCATCCGCAGCCTCTCTGTCTTCGCTAAATAGTTGATGAATTGGCTCAAAAATTTGTATTTGTCATAAACAATTATCATCATTTCAGTTTCTAATACAATTTAATATTGATTCTGTTATTTATTAATTTTTCGACCGATTGACGTAAACTAGTGTTACTTGAATGCTTGACTTATGAGGAATGAAATGTCATAGCATTTTGGGAGATTTTAAGGAAGAGTGACACATCATAAATATATTTTTTACCAACAGATGGCACCGCTAATTTCATTCGAAGTAGTATCATTCTAGTTACTTTCAAAACAGAGACTGTGTATGCAGTAATTTGTAGGATGATAAAGCTCTAATGGTTATCCTAGAGGCCGCATTACTAATCTTCTCAACAATGACAAGGTAATCCGAACGACTTTTCAGTTTGCATTATACTAATTTTCTTTGGACCACTTTTCTTAAAATCACAAAGCTAATATGAGAATGTGGCAGTGAAATTTGGTTTAATATTAAGATATAATCCGAGATGTCAATTCAAGATTAAAAATCACATTTTGGAAGATATACGAACATATTTACATATTCCAATGAAAACAAATTTTCTTGTAATATTGTATTACAAATTTGAAATTAGGCTTATGTTTTGGATTAATTTAAGAACACCCCAATATTGTTTTAATAGCAGATGTGTAAATATTGAAAAGATGTCGGTGACACATTCACATATGTACATTAACATATACAATATACAAACATAAGAAATAACTCATGAGAACTAGAACTCGTGTCACCACCGGCTACTCTTTCAATATTCATTGCTGACCTAGTATGCTAAACCTTAAATTAGTCCCGTATTACATAGTGCTTTGAAGTTTTAAATATATTAGTAGAGGGAACACCACAAACACGTTAGATGTACAAATGTCCTTGTTCAGCTAGCATATCGATTAAGTATGTGGATACTTTAAATCAATACGAGAAATATTGAACTGATATGTTTCATCTAATTAACACATTACGATGGTATTATCGAGAGATCTAAAACATATTTATGCAGTTAACGTACTAATAATTTATTTCCGCCGTTATTGATATACATATATATATATATATATATATATATATATATATATATATATATATATATATATATATATATATATATAAGAAACGCAATTTGGTAACTAAAAAATTTGAAGTATGAAATCTCTACAGTTCTTTGCTTGAAGATTTAATTTTATAAATAAGTTGTCACTAATATAGTTAAGTAAAATTGTTTTCTTGAGTCATATTTCTAGAAAGTCTGTTTTGTTGTCATACATGCTATTTTTGAAGTTGATCTTTGCCTAAAAGATCATTGCAATAAATTTGCTTTTTCTGAACTTCGTATTATATGTGTACATAAGTTGAATTATTTGAAATGTAAGTATTTAATTGAATTCAATGTAATTTCTTCTTCTATTCTTATCTTTATAAAAAGAATTGATTGTCGATCTTTATACATATTAACTATATTTATATACTAATGAATAAAGAAGAATAGCACATGAATTTCTTATTTCTTACTTTCGAAATCAAGTGTTTCCATACATACATGGAGATTTTATGCCTGAAGTCTAAACGTAAAAATTTCTCAGGTGGTTAGAGGCAGGAACTGGCACACCGAAGGTACCCAATCTAAGCCAAAAGTTATATGTAAGGCAAACAAACCGTAGCTTATAAGAACAGTATGTAAAAGTAGAGAGTAAATGTCAATAACGAAAGAAACGTAGGAAAGAACATTGGGAGATTTTTAACCTGGAAGACAAGAACTCTCTATGATAAAATAAGATCGAAAGACAAGGATAAAATAGGGTCATCTACACAAACAAAGATACATAAACTGATCAACAGCATAGAGGAAGTTAATCTGATGTTGTACGAGGAAACCCAATCGGCTAGATTGTTTTGACGTCTTAAGGCTGAGGTGCAAAAGTTGGTATAATAGGCTCAAGCATAAATATAGGCCAAAGGAAACGTAATAAATAAATAATAATAATAGTAATAAATTTCAACAGGCAAAAAAGTAAAGAGTTTCCAAACAGTTATAAGGACCACAGTAGACTTCGATAGGTCACAGTGGAATAGTCTAAATCCATCGCAAGTAATTTAAGCATTTATCTGAGCGTAGAAAAAGTGTTTCTAAGCACCTCACGTAACGTTTTTTAACGAACCCTTTATGAACCTCCATAAAACTTCAACAAAAAAATTATTCATCATATCCGCGGATATGCAAAATAATTAAATTATTATCAATGACAAATAGTGAATTCATGTTTCTCCTCCGGTCGTGAAATGAGACAGTTTCGTATTTTTGTGCCAATGCATTAGTTAAGAAGTAGTTGTAAAGGTTTTTCAATAGGGACTTGACAACTTTGAATTCAATTTGTGAACGCACCCTTTCACTAATCATCGAACTGTCACTGTCAATTTATTCAGTAAACAACATTTTCATCATGGTAAAGTACATGAACGAACAACGTCTGCAAATTATAAAAATTTACTACAGAAATTCGAAGTCGGTGACCGCTACTTTAAGAGCGTTAACTCCGATTTTCGGTCGTAATTCTCGCCCTAGTAGACAGGCAGTAACAACTTTAGTGCAAAAATTTGAGTCTACATATTCGTTGTGTGATGTTGCCGTACCAGTGAGACAACGGGTTGGTCGAAGTGTCGAAAATATCGCTGCCGTTGAAACGTCCGTAGCAAATGATCCAAATCAGTCAATTCCATGGCGTTCTCAAGAGTTGGACATCGCCCAGACCACTTTATGGCGAATTTTGCGTAAGGATTTTGGTTTACACCTATACAAGATCAAGCTGACTCAAGAATTGAAGCCGATGGACCATTTGAAGCGAGGTACGTTCTCCGATTGGGCTCTGGAAAACATGCGCCAAGATGATCAATTTCATCGCAAAATCATTTTCAGTGACGAAGCTCATTTTTGGCTCAATGGGTTCATCAATAAGCAAAATATGCGTTATTGGTCGGGTGAAAATCCACATGTGCTTCATGAAACACCACTTCATCCACAAAAAATAACTGTTTGGTGCGGTTTGTATGCCGGCGGCGTCATAGGGCCATATTTTTTCGTCGACGATAATGATCGTCAGGTTACTGTGAATGGTAATCGTTATCGCGCCATGATTACCGATTATTTTTGGCCCGAATGGGAAGATATGGACTTGGACAACATGTGGTTGCAGCAGGACGGTGCCACAAGCCACACAGCACACGTTATAATCGATTTATTGAAGAGTAAGTTTGATGAGCGTGTTATCTCAAGAAATGGACCAGTCGATTGGCCGCCTCGTTCGTGCAATTTAACGCCTCTAGACTTTTTTCATTGGGGCTACGTCAAGTCATTGGTCTATGCCAACAAGCCGACAACGTTGGAAGAGCTCAGAGCCAACATTAAACGCGACATAGCAGCCGTTTCGGCCGAATTGTGTGGCCGAGTCATCGAAAATTGGGTCCAACGAATCGACCGCTGCAAACGTGCCCGCGGTGGCCATATGAACGAAGTCGAGTTCCATTCATAAATGTTTTGATTGTACTTCAACCCGATAATAAAGTTTTTGAAATATTTCAAATGATCTGCATTTTATTTTGAAAAAAAGTTGTCAAGTTCTTATTGGAAAACCCTTTATAAGCACCCTCTTGTCATCAATTGAAAATAGGTTTACATAAACTTTTCTAAAGAACACGACTAGGCACACTGTTTTGTAGGATAATCAACTGCCAAAGTAGTGTTTAAGTTACCGTTAACATTTTGAATTTGAACATTGTAGTCGTCATAATACCTATCACGATCTACAAAACGTCCACTCTGACAGTGTTTATACGTTTATTGGTAAGGAACATTACCAATACTAGCGTCAAATTTTATTAAAATTTCAGACAAGTTTTTGCTCTATGCAGAAGACGTTCATTCAATGACAGAGAGGAACCTACGCGAATATGAATACGATGCTTCTTCAATTATTCAACAACGATGACAAAGTAACACAGTAAACGTTTTTCGAGAAAACCAAAATTAGTCCGTCTTATTTTGATTGAAGGAACGGCATTGAAAGCAAGGTGACGCGTAAATACTTAACATTTATCTTACACTTTATGATGGTATAACCTAAAAATTGTGGCAATAACATTTATTGAACAGTAGCAGCAACATATATAAAGAAATCGAATTATTGTAACCTGTTATAACCTATATAAATCTCTTACATGTAAATAACTATAATAATAATTTTTACATGGAATAGTAACATTATTTATCCATAAAATTGTTGCAAATACATATTTCAATGCGTTTTTAATCATCCATCTATTTCAAAAAAGATTTGGTGAAACATGATTGGGAAAAGTTGATATTCCTATTAGTTGTATAATTCATATTAAAAATAACGTTTTAAAATTCATTTTTATTGAGATCTGTTTTTGGAGTTTATTATAAAATGTATTTAAATTATTTATAATTCATAAATGTAAGCATTTGATGCTAATGATGCACTACATCGTTGAAAAAGATATTTAATATAAAGTTGCGTTTAACAGATTAGTATTAAAACCATATTAAATATTTCTTCTTAATAAACCTTTGAAATCAGTGCCTTTCTGACATTCAAAATAACTGTGGCAATAACAAAGCTAATATCTATTATTCTCAATTTCTTAAGCAATTAAAGAGTCTAGAGCTCACATAATTTCACGCTCCATTATTGCCATACTAAAACAGTAATTAAAAAAGACGCCGGTTAAAAACAACAAAAATTGCTAAGCTAGCAGCAACCATAAGGCACTAATTGGTATAATATATACGTCACCTTTTCTACTTTTCGCCTACTCGTTTCAAAAATATTCCGTCAATTACATCTTGAATTAGTGACACGTCGACCGTTAGAACAGTTAGAACGGATGTTTAATTAAGAGAAGATAGGTAATCTACGCGGAGGTATTAGACTTAAGAGAATTTCCTCGTCGCCGACAGTCCGGATGAAAATTATATGGAAGACGGGTAAAATGCAGTGCTGTTAAGAGTTAATGCAAGAGTAACGGCGTGGGTTAAACTTGTTAAGACAATCTTGATCGTAGCATACTTTTTCTACAGGAAAGTATCACTTCCGCGCTTCTAATACGTATTTTACTATTTATTACTACATAATTATTTATGTACAGTAAATACTTACATTAGAAATTAGTCAAAGATATTTCTAAAACATACTTTTAATAAAAAAGAGGCGCAATTGATGTCTTTCATTTTTGTATATTTTAAGCAGACCGTTTCTCTTCATGACTTAGCATGAATCTGCTAGTTCTCAAGTTGTTTTATATAGATCGAAATAGACTATTTTCATGCTGTTCTTTCTTCAATGGCATTACTTAAATAAAATGATATCGTAAATATCCATTACAAGAGTTACACAAACACACACACAAATATATATATATTGAATTCTATATTGAATGTATATAATTAGTCGTGTAAGAATGAAATTAAGCCTAAGTACTTATTATTAAATACAATAATACTCTTATTTAACAATATTTTTATAGATACGTATGTATGTATATGCACATTTGAAATTTCTTAAATTCAAAACACTTAAACCACATGTATGTAAGTTAGGGATATATTTTGTAAATATTTGTAATTGTTGTTGAATTATCTTATTGTATCCTTATGTACAGACACATATACAAGGGAGCGTTTTTATATTCGCGGAATGGGGGACAAGGGGTGGAAATAAAAAAACCAAATTATTTTTCTTTTTCAATATATTCACCTGCAAGACGGATACATTTTTCACATCTTTCAATTAATTTATATATACCCTCATAAAAAAAGATTTCTCTTTATCTGCAAAATACGCCGAAACTGCCTCCTTGACTTCATCATCGGCAGTAAATTTTTTACCCCGCAACTCTTTTTTCATTTTCGGAAACAGGTAATAATCACTCGGGGCCAGGTCTGGGCTGTAGGGTGGGTGATTCACAATTTCGAAGCCCACCTTATGCAGGGCAGCTAACGCAACGCGGCTCTTGTGGACGGGCGCGTTGTCGTGCAAAAACAGAACACCTTTTGTCAATTTTCCCCGTCTTTTCTCTTTAATGGCTTCTTTTAGTCGCTCTAATATTGAAGCGTAATATTCTCCGGTTATAGAAACACCTTTATCTTTATAATCAATCAACAATATTCCTTCCGAGTCCCAAAATACCGTTGCCATAAGTTTCCCAGCTGATTGTGACACTTTAAATTTCTTGGGAGGTGCTGTGCCCTTTTTATGCCACTGCATGGAGTCTTGTTTGGACTCAGGTTCATAATGATGAACCCAAGTTTCGTCTCCAGTAACAATTCCACTCAATACACCATCCTTGTCTTCATTACAGAGGTCCAAAAATGCACGCGAACACTCTACGCGCTGTTGTTTTTGCGGCGGCGTGAGCATTCTCGGCACCCATCTTGCGCTGACCTTAGACATGCCGAGATGATCGTGTAGGATTTTATTTTATTATTTTATTTATTGTATCGGATACTCCAACCATTTCTGCGAGTTGTTTCTTCTTTAGTCGAGCATCTTCGAGTACAATTTGTTCAACTTTTTGGATAAGTGCTGGCGTGGTCACCTCAATGCTCCTGCCCGGCCTCGGGTCGTCTTCAAGGGATTCCCTTCCTTGTTTAAATAAACTATGCCACTTGTATACCATGGTTTTTCCTGGACAAGAGTCGCCGTAAACCAATGACATCTCATTCATTATGGTCGCAACAGATTTTCCTTGCCTGGTAAGAAACTTTATAACGGCACGATATTCGATTTTTTCCATATTTCACTTTTCACTCCTGATTATGTTACTTGGTTGACGATAGCTCAAAGACTAACTGTCTAATAACAATGAAACTTCGTATTTATACTAATCATGAGTCGCTGCACAGGCCACGCCCCCAATGCGCCTACTCACCCTTCTACAACCCGCTCATTCCGCGAATATAAAAACGCTCCCTCGTAGATCCCATGACCCTAAACAAATACATAGTTACATACATAAGTATATACAATAATAGTATGTTATTGTCAATAAGTAGGTTATCATAAAATCTATCGACGAATTGGAATAAAGAATCCTATTTTTGTACAGGAATTTAAATATAAGCTTTAAATTAGTTAAGTAGAATATTATTATTCAGATGAATTGATTTTAAAGAATTAAATCAAGTTAATACAATGTATAACTCAAACAAATAGAATATTTGTTCTATGTACAATATATTTATTACAGAGGATTTTTCAAAACCCACATTTTCTATACGAATAGTAGTCCTATAATGAAAGTTAAAATGGTTATAACAGAGTACAATGCTTTAAGTCAAAGTTAAAATTTTGAATCTTGAGTACCTGATTAACTACATTTCGGAGAATCCGAATATTGTATATCAATTTTTACTCAAAAACAAATAAAAATGTATTATTTTAAAATATGATTTGCTAGAATGACATTCGGTTTTTTTTTTATTTGTATATTGGAGATTTATATAAATCACTTCGTTTTTATCTCAGTGAAGAGAAAATTTTAATCTTTCCCAGATAGGTGTTGCAACGTCCGCCCTGTTCATATTAGAACCTTGAATCGATACCCGTATTTTTTTCTTAATTACCCATTCTCTTGCTTACTCTCAAGGTGCTTAGCAGCTCAAAAAATCTGTGGAGAGGGGGAGGGGCTCACTGTTAATATGGTGTACTAGCCCGCCACAATATTAAAACCCCGAGAGCCCTTCTGCCAATATCGAAACAGATAATACACAAAGTACGTTCGTTTAATTACTATCCCTAATGACAAGGGTCCCCTGTATAAAAAACAGAGAAAAAAACAAATAATAAGCGATATACAGATTTATTGTATGTTAGAAACTATTGTTTTAGCAGGTAACAGGTCAAATTGATTATAATGAATACGTATTAAATGGAAAAAAAGAAGTTGCTTCCCCCACTGTACGTATATCCCTGTCAAAATAAAATCTGACAACAGTATATGTGCACCTAATTGAACACTTCCCAAGTACAAAAAACGAAGCACACCCACAAAGTAATTTAAAAATTAACTTAAGTATTTAAAGAAACATCAAAATAAAATTTGACTGTAATTTTCAAAGCAACCGTGAAATGCATTAAAAGGAAACTATAATAGTTGGCTGAGGACAAACTATTTACTTGTTGATATGCAAAGAAACTGATCAATTGAAACTATATGTTAAGCAATCTGCATTGAATAATAGAAATCTATAATAGTTGGCCGAGGACAAACTATTCACTTGTTAATGGGCAATGAGAAAATGATTAATTGAAACCATCTGATGTTATCACTCTCTTTAGTTTTGATTAGCACATAAAAATATCTAACAAAATAACATAAAATAGGTGTACGAACTGTTATTCCAGGTTCAACACTCCAGTGCCTCAATGAATCCGGTACAACAGTTACCCCTTGAGCAGGTTGTTCGTGCTCGATCTAACGGGCAGGGTAACCCTAAGTTCACATTTGCCTTGTTCGTGTGATTAACTTAATTATTAGTAGTGCCCCAGGGAGACACAAAAAAGCCCTGAAGTTAAAGCAGAAAGCAACAAAAGAAATTAGGCCACTATGAAATACGAAGTTTTAGTATACGAACCTTCTGTTGACGATGAGAGTAACAAGAACGATATTCAAGAGCGTCTCTCCAATAAAACACTACCAAGGTAAGGTCAACCATGAACCCACAAACTACGTATAATAGCCTTTTTTATCAACTTGTTCTAACCATCCGAACGGTCGACAGACCTTTGAAGCCAGCTTACTCAGATCCAACAACGGTTGATTGACAAGTAACTAACTCTTCACACAAAATGAGCCTGATTACTTAATTCAAAATTGAATGGTAATTTCATAGCCAGATATCCACGATCGTATTGATTATGAACTACGGCAGACAGATACGAGAGGACGTTAAGTGTACAAAAGGGTAATTAAAAATTATACATATTACAAAAGCCTATTACAAAAGCCTATATACAAAAGCCAGTGTTTGTTATGAAACCATCCTGAAAATGTATTAAGTATTAATTTGTCAACATTATTTAAAAAAAGTAATAAGTGACATTGACAAAGGTCAAATAAATAAACATATTACTTATCATAAATAAACTAATGAAGTGATAAAAACGTCTAGTGAATCTAAGTGAATATATTTTTAAAACAATTACTAGTGTATTAAGAAACAGTGTTAGAGAAAACATATAAATTTTTAAAACCAGTGATATAATAATGGACACATAAGCTATTCATAGAAAGATTATGTTGGAAACATAATTGAAGTTGGCTGGAAGTTATTTGAAGACAACCATTATTAAAGAAATGGATAAACGGGATGTTTGATAAAACTTTTAAATTTCATTCAATTCAAAGTTATTTACAATTTCACGTCTATTAACCCAATTTGATTGTACATGTACCTGTAAAGAGGGAAATTTAAATTTAATTAAACAGAAATTCAAATATAAATAAGAGATAAGTCTTAAATGTCAAATTTTAATATATAATGATGGTTTATTTGTTTGTGATTACTTATATGTTTGATACTAATATATGATATTACACAATTTATAGAATCAATTTGATTTTATCTAGTAGACTGTATTTGGAAAAATGTATGCAAGTTCTTCGTGAAGGAAAAGTTTATAACAATAGTGTTACTCGTATATAATCGAATTAACGAATTTGTCATCATTCTTATGTAGGCGAAAATATTTATACCACTATAGAAACGATGATAATCATTGTTAATTGTTTGCTCAGTATAACATAATAACTTGTTCTTTAATTTCGATTAATTTATAATAATTTATATGTCGATAATGAACATCATAATAATAATATTTCGCCCACAGATCTACAATCTAGTTACAGAACAAAGCATATTACAAAAAATGGAACTTTTTTATTCATGTGCTATTTTTATTTATTCATTAGTAAATAAATAAATAATATATATGTAAATATATAATAATATATAAATAAAGTAAAATAAAAACAAAAGTTTACTATTTTGGTAAAATTTATTTATTTTATTCACAGTAGTCGCCTTCGACTTCAATACAATGCTGTCATTTCATGGGCAAATGTAGTTTGCAGAATAGATAAAAATCACAGGGAGCCACATCCGGTGAACAAGGTGAATGGCTGATGGTTAAAATGTCATTTGTAGTTAGAAAATCAGTGACAAGCGTCGAGCGATGGGATGGCGCATTATCATGTAAGAAACGCAAGCTTCCATTTTTACGACATTGAGAGGGTACACGACGAAACACGAAGATAATATACAACATTGATTATTTAACTGGTTGGTACAAACTCTTTGTGCACTATGTCTTTCGAGTCATAAAAACAAATCAATATTGTCTTCACTTTTGACTTCTCCAAACGGCTTTTTTTCGGTCTTTCTTCGCTTAGATGCTTCCATTCAGAGCTTTGACGCTTGGTCTCGGAATCATATTGAAAACGCCACGTCTCGTCGCTAGTTACAATAGAATACCTGAAGTTTTCGTCCTTTTTTGAGTCTTTAATCAACTTTGTACAATATTTGAATTTAGTTAGCTTGTGAACTACAAACCTTGAACAAATCGTTCTCAGTCCCAAATGCTGTGCCAAAATGCGGTGAATTGGATCTTTGAAAATATTTAATTCCATTTCCACGTATCGTAATCAGGATTTCGGCTCATTTCTGATAAACTCATGCACAGCAGTTCGATGTTACTCTCCCTAACCACAGATTTTTTAGACCACGATGTTCGTCGTCATTTATGTCCGTCGTTTATGCCACTTATATACATACTTACGTGACAAACACGCATCACCATACACTTGTTCCATCAAATTAAACGTTTCAGTAAACGATTACTTACTTAGTTTAAAACAGAACTCGATATTTGCTTTTTGTTCAAAATTCATTTTTCGACCAATGCCAATCACACACTGTTACTTTATGCGCAATTTATCTGTTTTTAATGTTTCTAATATTACAAATGTCATGATATTTTGACATAACGATGGTGAAAGATCTACCTCAGGACGATTTTTAATAGATGGCGCTACTAAGAATTAATATTTTAAAAAAGTTCGGTTTTCTCTGCGGCAGACTGTGCATATTCGCGTGTAGGCAAGTTTAAGAAAAAAAATCAAAAAACCGCGAATTAAGATCAATACACGTTCACGGCAATTGCGAATTGCCAGGGTGTCAAATGAAAAGTGTAAAAAATGATGGCATTTAGCAGCGTGTAATCTAAAAGAGTAAAAACCGTTGTCCATAAAATAATATTGCAAATCGACCTCTTCTAATATCAGCAGGACATTACATGATTTCAATGAAGTCTCAAAAAGCATGTTAACAATAAAAATTTAAAGATACAAATATCAACAAAATAAAAAAATGACACAAAAGAAAGGTTAGAGAATAGACATAGAGAGCGCACAACAAAAGATCAAATGAAGCGGTGAAAATAATTGAAATAAGTTATTTCGTCTAATACATACATAAATCAAGTATAAAAAAAGTTTGTTTCTGATATATATATATATATATATATATATATATATATATATATATATATATATATATATTATCACTTAGAAATGAATGGAAGCGAAAAAAAATAAGGCAAAAAACAACAAAGAAAACAGTGTTTGCAAAAATATAACACAAGAAAACTTGTTCAAGTAATCAGGAATCTGTCATTTTCCACTAGAAAATGTGTATAAACAGGTAATTAGTACTCAATGCGAGCAGAGTGCGTAGTCTTTTTAAAAACAATATAATATTAATATGCTAACAAGTTAAAGATAGATGAATTATTTCCTTAATACTTAATCAATGTAATTTACGTTGTTCATGGGAGAATTGCAAACCACTTATATACACCCAGTTCGTAGCAGGTGTAGAATCGAATCTGTCATGATCAATCAGAAGGTGTCTTATTAATTCACAAATTATAGCACTAGCATCGAATTAATAAAATAGGAATTTGTTTCGTAGCTAGCTCTTACAAATAAAATTAACGCAATATTTTTATTTTACATCACGTATTTTTTAATGTACGTTCGTAAAGTTTTTGATATATTTAAAGAAAATAAGATGTTTTTGCATTTATATCAAGATTTACTGTAAACTACTATATTTGCACCTTTTACCTTTAGAAAAGTATCATATTGCACGAAGCATTATAATTACATAACCTTTATATATCGCCTACATGAAATGAATTTGTGCCTAGATCGAGAATCTGTTACAACATAAACAGATTCTTCAATGAACTTTTGATGGCGACATCCCATTAATGCTCTGTAATTAATAAAAAAAACTTTTTACTCAAGAATTTTATAAAAAAAATCACTGGAATTCTATTTATAACACTAAATAAATATGTTATTAGAACAGTTCTTTGATTGGGCTGTTATTTGAAGAGCTTGCAAACGGTATTTTATCGTAATCAAGCGGCAACAGATCGGTTATTACGTAAACACCTTAAATTACTATTTCTGTTGCTCGATGTTTGGAGCAACAGAAATACGTCTCAGCTACAGTAACAGTTTGAAAAAACTTAATTTAACGGCGACACCACGTGGAAGATTGTAATTTAGTAACTTATAATATGTATTACTTTATTACAAGTTTTTCAATTTTGAACATTTTCAATCCATTAAAATGACTTAAATTTAGCGGTAAAATATTTTAAGGTATTTAAGTAATAACCGATTCAAATATTTACAATCGAAAGCCAGACTGTCCTTAGGAAGAACTTGTAAAACGAAATAATAAGTTTAAATACTTTTCAAGTATCAAAATCAGTGATTAATGCAGCAACATAAATGATTATAATAAAGAAGAATATATACTCCACTAAGATCTAATATTACATATTGAATGCTATTAAAAGTAACAATAGCAGAGAAAAGAAAGAATAAATTAAAAAGTGGCATCAATACAAATAAAGATATTTGCTGTTTCAAATTACATAGTACTTGAAGGACGAAATCATGGAACAAAATTCTTAAATGAAACATCGTATCATACTTCTTTGATGAATTAAAGAAAAGGTCTTTGTCACAATTTTTTGATACAATAGCTTTTAGCATAAATCATCTGGTAGTGCGATAATTTTCCTATTTTTCGTTTTTCCTTCATTTTTCTTTGTTCATACCGTTTTAATTCTTCTATCGTGCATGTTTTTCCACTTCTGATACCATTTTAGGAACTTAAACATTTTCATAAGATGTCTACAGAAGATTTGATATCAATTGTAATATTTTCTTTCTGTTTATTCAAATATTTGTTATTGATCTACAATGTTTGGTTTTCTGATTTCTATGTGTATCGTTTTTAATGACTGATAGTATTTCTACAAGGCACTTCATTTCTGCAGAATTTTTTTGTAATGTTTGACAACCACACATTACATGCATAGTGGTATTTTGTTTTCTAGTCTATCTTTGCTGTTTCGTACAGAGAGTAACGACTAATAAATCTTTATTGTCTTGCTTATTTTGTTATTTACATCCTTACATTATTGGCTTCATCTTATAATCTTTAAAACCTCGATTTTAGCTAATAATTGTTTTATTATTTTTTTAATTTTATTACAGCTATTAATATTTATAGCTATTACTAGATGACGTATTTCATCCTCTTGTATATTCTCTCTCTTATTTGCGTTTGAAATTAGCACTATATTCTTTGCATATATACGATACTCTTCAATATCCAGTTCTTGTATATGCTTGTGATATAGTAATTTATACCAATGTTAATTCTTCAACAGATACTGGTTTTCTTCCACGTAACTTAAATGTTCTAGTTAGTTAGCGGTACTGTTATGTATCTTACAGAAGAACAGGTGGTCTCATTTCCATCATATGGTTTGTGCATAAAAAAATCTACAAGTTTCAATTTGATCACTGAAGGTTGGTATATAATCCCTTGCCACATTAATTTTCGTATTCCGTATACGTATTTCGACAACTAGGTTGTCATCATCAGCAGATAATTGAACAGTGTTGCACGTTTTCGGTACGGATCGCGCGCGGAATTTGTATTCGTGCGGGTATTTTTACCGTAGTCTTCCAGGTGCGACATTGTTTAATTATCTGCTGATGATGACCACTTCGTTGTTGAAATACGTATACAGAATACGAAAATTAATGTGGCGAGGGGTTATATACCAACCTTCAGTGATCAAGTTAATCAACCACAGTCTCCATCAAAATTACCTGTAAGTTTCATATATAAATCTGGGACAGTATTTAACATATCGTGTTGCTAAACATTGCATATTGTAGCATCAAATACGAGGGAGCGTTTTTATATTCGCGGAATGGGGGACAAGGGGTGGAAATAAAAAAACCAAATTATTTTTCTTTTTCAATATATTCACCTGCAAGACGGATACATTTTTCACATCTTTCAATTAATTTATTTATACCCTCATAAAAAAATGATTTCTCTTCATCTGCAAAGTACGCCGAAACTGCCTACTTGACTTCATCATCGGCAGTAAATTTTTTACCCCGCAGCTCTTTTTCCATTTTCGGAAACAGATAATAATCACTCGGGGCCAGGTCTGGGCTGTAGGGTGGATGATTCACAATTTCGAAGCCCACCTTATGCAGGGCAGCTAACGCAACGCGGCTCTTGTGGACGGGCGCGTTGTCGTGCAAAAGCAGAACACCTTTTGTCAATTTTCCCCGTCTTTTCTCTTTAATGGCTTCTTTTAGTCGCTCTAATATTGAAGCGTAATATTCTCCGGTTATAGAAACACCTTTATCTTTATAATCAATCAACAATATTCCTTCCGAGTCCCAAAATACCTTTGCCATGAGTTTCCCAGCTGATTGTGACACTTTAAATTTCTTGGGAGGTGCTGCGCCCTTTTTATGCCACTGCATGGAGTCTTGTTTGGACTCACGTTCATAATGATGAACCCAAGTTTCGTCTCCAGTAACAATTCCACTCAATACACTATCCTTATCTACATTACAGAGTTACGCGAACACTCTACGCGCTGTTGTTTTTGCGGCGGCGTGAGCATTCTCAGCACCCATCTTGCGCTGACCTTAGACATGCCGAAATGAGCGTGTAGGATTTTAAAAATTGTTGTATCGGATACTCCAACCATTTCTGCGAGTTGTTTCTTCTTTAGTCGAGCATCTTCGAGTACAATTTGTTCAACTTTTTGGATAAGTGCTGACGTGGTCACCTCAATGCTCCTGCCCAGCCTCGGGTCGTCTTCAAGGGATTCCCTTCCTTGTTTAAATAAACTATACCACTTGTACACCATGGTTTTTCCTGGACAAGAGTCGCCGTAAACCAATGACATCTCATTCATTATGGTCGCGACTGATTTTCCTTGCCTGGTAAGCAACTTTATAACGGCACGATATTCGATTTTTTCCATATTTCACTTTTCACTCCTGATTATGTTACTTGGTTGACGATAGCTCAAAGACTAACTGTCTAATAACAATGAAACGTCGTATTTATACTAATCATGAGTCGCTGCACAGGCCATGCCCCGAATGCGCCTACTCACCCCTCTACAACCCGCTCATTCCGCGAATATAAAAACGCTCCCTCGTGCATCAATACATTTGATGCTTCCCTGACTTATTCACCTAACTCTACTTATTGTTAACTATGCCTAGAAGCATCAATATGCAATATTTAGCAACACGATATGTTAAATACTGTCCCAGATTTATACACCCATCTCACTTTTTATCGTTCATGATTGGTAAAAGACATAGTTGCATTTTTTTCGAGACCTATACTTTTCTCTGTAACTTTCGCACTAACTATAACTAGAACTAATGTTAGGAAATGTTCTTATAAACCTAAAGCTTAATTTAAAGAATTCTTACTTCGTTAATTCATTTGCAATCATAGGACTTACTGTAATTCATTTTTATGGTATTGTAGTAAATTCAAATAAGTTTATCGTGTAATTAACTTCCGTAGAGTAATAAAATATGTTTATTATGTAACGAATTTTGTATTTATTGAAGTTAAATAGACGATCATTCAGATTCTATACCCTATTTCTGCGGCTTACTTTTCTTTTGTCGCGTTTTTAATTAGTGTATCCGCAATTATAGGTATAAAAAGAGAAACTAGCCTCCTGCTTTTTTATTTTGTGGTACATAACTCGTCAGATCTTCCTCTTGTTATTATGATAACTGTTATTCTAGTATGAATATTAAGATCTTCCTACAAAAAAATCAATGTCACTTATCTATACAGGGTGTCTATAAAAGAACTCCGGGGTTTAAAAAATTAATATTTTTTAAACTATAAAAGATAGCAAAATTTGATCAATTCCTTTGAAACAAGCAGCTCAAAGAGTTTTACTCATACCAATTGGGAATGTTTCTCTCAACAGTTGGCAGCGCTGCGGAGCGTTGACCTTGAAATGACGTAGCGGCTGCGGCAGGCAGTCAGTGTCGTACGGACTGCCGCGCTATGGCGACGCCTCAACAAAAGGCTCAATATGTTATTTGGCTCATAGAAACTAATTCTGTTGTTACTGTACAAAGAAACTTTCGACGTAGCTATGGTGTTGACCCGCCTACAGACAAAACAATTCGTCAGTGGTTATGTGCGTTCAAGGAAACAGGAAGTGTTTTGAAGCAAAAGTCGCCGGGTAGGAAGCGTGTGTCTCAAGAGAATGTGGACAGAATCCGAGCTTCATGCACTCGAAGCCCTAAGAAATCGTTAACAAGACGCAGTCTGGACTTGGGGTTACCAAGATCAACAGTCCATAAGGTAATTCGTAAAAGACTTCGTTTAACTGCCTACAAGATACAACTTTTACACCATATCAAACCGGCAGACAAGGTTAAGAGATTCGAATTTTCTGTTTCCATGCTGGATAAAATTGATGAAGATAATGATTTTTTAAAAAGTGTGGTTTTTAGTGATGAAGCTACTTTTCATGTGAACGGAACTGTAAACAGGCATAATTGCAGAATTTGGGGTTCAGAGCCGCCCCATGAGTTTATTGAGTACGAACGTGACACGCCCAAAGTGAATGTTTGGTGTGCTCTTATGCGTGACAGAGTCATAGGTCCCTTCATTTTTGTCGAAAGGAATATCAATGGTGATGTCTATTGTGACATGTTAGAGGAGTATGTTTATCCTCAGTTGGATGACATTGAGGCGGAGAAAGGTTTAGTTTACTTCCAACAAGATGGGGCGCCGCCACACTTCAGTTTGCGTGTGCGTGAGTCACTGGACGCTCGTTTCGGCAACAGGTGGATTGGAAGGGAAGGACCTATTCCATGGCCACCAAGGAGCCCTGATATGACTCCGTTGGACTTTTTCTTCTGGGGGCATATCAAGAATCTTGTGTATGCGGAGAAAATTCGAAATGTTCGCCATCTCAGGGAACGAATAGAGAATTGCGTGGCGTCCGTTCCCCCAGACATGCTCGCCAGGACATGGGAAGAGGTAGAGTACCGTTTCGACGTGTGCCGTGCCACTCACGGAGCTCACATTGAACTTCACTAAGTTGTTAAAAAATCTTGAAAATGTAAGCTTTCTAATCATGTATAAAACATGTATGTACGTTTTTTACTTTATTAAAATATTTTGTCTTAAAACCCCGGAGTTCTTTTATAGACACCCTGTACATCAAAAATCTAAAGTAAATCGTATATTTTATTCAGTCGTTGCTGCAGTATTGTCACACATTGCAGTAAGAACAATAAACACATGGAAGGATAAGTGGGGTAAACAGTTTAGAAGGAGAAAGAGGGATCACGATTGTAAGATAAAATGGATTAATATTCTTAGTAACTATATTAATGATACATATAATTTTGTTGTGGGTACGTACGACATATGATCTTAGTTAACATTCAAAATTTTCGGTATTTACAATGTGACTTCCCTTATATATAAAGCTTTACTATGTTCCGAATCCTAGATATTAAATATAACAATTTGTCCACATTTTGATTAATAACATACAACTCATAATAAATCATATTTTGATTTATTTATAAAGTACTAGTTATGTAGGCGCATGATTCTAGGCAGCCTACAATGCACGTAAAATGTCAGAAACTGACCTTTATAGAACTCAAACAAAGCGTTTATGTAAACTTGAAATAAATCATATTTAAACGTGCAATTAGGGTAAGAATATTACAGTACAAATTTAGTGTTTTTCTTGCAAATCTCGTTATCTAACATGTAAACTGAAGTGAAACAAATAACATTTTACGTTTGTATAGAATGTAATTAAAATATTGTAATACTTAAAAGCTGGATGGAAGCCATCGTAAACACTTATTATTAAAGAAATTCATAACAAAACTCAGGAATTAACAGGAGCTTTAAACTAACACAAAAGCATTCCGTCGAAGGTCGAAAAGTAAACTTGCAGAGAAACCTTTTCTCTGTAAGTTTGCACACATTATACACAATGGTAAAGTATACATATATTGAACAATCAGAAAATAGGGATACATATAACACTCGTCGTTAAAGGATTTTAATTAGAACTGTATAGTTCGCTGAGCAATAGAATTTGCAAGTTATTGTCCATAAAATGTAACCTATGGTAGATAAATAAAAAAATATTGCTACCCTCAAAAGTTTAAAGTGACTGTCTTCTTTTGTTCAAGATTTATTTGCTTCAATTTATATACATATACATGTGTGAATGTCTTCATGTATTATGTTTGTCATGAATAAACTTTGACATTATTTAATTGATCTTTAAGAAATTTTAATTATATATTACTTACATAAAATGTTTTTATATGGCCTATTATGTTTCTCTATACAATAAATTTTGAGTTGTAGACATGTAAACTGCAAATTTTCAACGTTTTTTCTTTCAAACACTTTTGCACTACAGTTATGAGAAATTACATATGAATTTCGATCAAATTCACCCAAAAATTTTGGTGAAATGAGAAATGCAAAATGTTAGGTTGATCGAGCACCAGTATTGAGAAAGAGTGATGTAGAAACACAGGATATAATTATAATCAAGAACAATTTTATTTGTTATATATAGTTATCGATTACTGAAGAGTTGCTTTCATTGTTAGCAGCTAATCACCAATGTATCAAGTAAATCATTATCGAGACGCAAAATTAATGTAGATTTGGAAAAGGTTTTGGATGATTTTAACCCGTAGTTAAAGACACACACAGCATGAAATCATACCGTAGGTGCCCACTATCACCACGAAAATCACCTTTTAACCTGTAGATCATGGAGATAGTATATCGGAATTTTAAAGTTGTCTTTGTTCATTATTTACCCCTCCCGTGACAAAAGTTTGTGAAAGGCAACAGGAATATTGAACAACAAAAGAAATATTTTTTCCGAAGGCATCGAAGCTTTTCGTCATAGATACATCAAACATTTACATTTCTGGAAAATTATACTGAGAAACAATGTTACTTTAAATTTAAGATCCCTTAGTAAATGTATTTTGAAAAGACGTGTTACAATCTTTCCTTTCCAATGTAACAAATTGCAATGTACTAACCATTCTTTCGGATGTAATAGGTTTTCCAATGGGGACATAACAATTTTGTCTTTTAATACGAACGCGTCCTTGAACGTTTTTCATGATCTATTAACGTCAAAACATCAGTCAAGGTTAGCATCTTTATCTTGGTGAAGTTCACGAATGAGCAACGTTTGGAAATTATTAAAAATTCGGTGGTCGCAACTTTAAGAGCGCTTACTGGAAATGTCGGTCATAATAATTGTTCCACCAAACAGGCTGTGCGTGCTATAGTGGATACATTCGCGTCAAAATATTAAATTAATTATATATATATTAATTATATATAATAATTCAATTAATATGTTTCTGTGCCAGTGAGACAACGCACCAGTCGAAGTACCGAAAATATCGTTGCCTAAGTGCTTCGATTCAAAATTAACCAAATCAGTAGATTTACGCCGTTCACAGAAACTGCTATATTGGCTTACACCCTTACAAAATCAATGTAACCTAAGAACTGAAGCTTCTTTATCATTTGAAGCACTGAAACTTCTCCGATTGAGCTCTGCTAAAGTTTGAAGGAAATCCTGAATTTCATCGAAAAATTATCTTCGGCGATGAAGCTCATTTTAGGCTTAATGGCTTTGTCGGTAAGCAAAATATGCGCCATTTTACAGCAATAAACCTACATGTACTTCACGAGACTCCATTACAACCATAAAAAGTGACCGTGTGGTGTGGATTTCATGCAGGAGTTGAAAGGATCATATTTTTTCGTCGGTGAAGATATCGCCATGTTACGGTTAATGGAGTTCGTTATCGCGCCATATTGGAAGACAATTTTTAGCCAGAATTAGATGGACTTGATATTAGTGATATGTGGTTCCAACAAGATGATGCCACATGTCACATAGCTGGTCAAACAATTGATCTATTGAAGAGAAATTTCGGTAACCGTGTAATTTCAAGAAATGGCTCGGTCGAGTGTCCACCTCGCTCTAGCGATTTAACGCCGTTAGATTTCTTTCTTTTGGAGTTACGTTAATCGTTGATTGGCTCACATGTGTGAATTAGTTAACTGAATAATAACTTATTCAAGTAAAGTGTATATATTTCTTTGTTTCGCCATTTTTTACGAAAAATATACTACTATATATATCATTTTGGCTCTCAACCTCGAGGTTTCGGTGCCTCCAAATCCCGTAGAAAAGGCAACGAGAGTTGTTGCAGCTTGTATAAACGTCTCTCGAATTTTTTGCATACTCTTTATATTTTGTTTAATTGTATAGCATCAAAAAGAGGTTACACAGATATACAACACGTACGACAGACTAATGTCTAACGCTTGCTTTAAATATGAAATGACTTCAACAAAACTTAAGAGGGCAAGATGTGTATGTGTACATACTACACGTGTCTGTACTTACATACGTATGTGCATATGCATATATAAATGTCGTGTTCCTAGAATAAGAAAGACGTGTGCAAGGTAAGGCGATTCCTGTTTCTTTTATTGACTTCCTCTTGAAAATTTTAAATATTCCAAACAGGTTCATTAAACATATCAGATGGTTCAATATGTGTCTAAATGAAGTAGGCGAGTAAGATTTCAATGTATGCACGGTCTAACTACCGACCACATCCACTATCATAAGCGTCCAATATTATGTATAACTTACAAAGTATACAACTTATATATTTTATAAATTAAACCGTCACCAAGCGGTGACATTAAAAAACTGTAAGTAGCAAAGTAGAAGCTAAGATATGACATTTTCACAGCTAAAAGTGAAAGTCTATCATCTTTTACTATTACTTGACAAATTAAATGAGAATCGAAAATGGTTGAAAGAGTCATCTATATTTTACACGGAATCGAGAGATATCGAACGATAATATGCACAATTTTGAAATATATCTGCTGTTATTTTATTCAATATTATAATTTTCAATAAAATTAATTTCATAACCACAGTTTTCGTATTTAAGTTAGTGTGTGTAAAAATTTATTACACCGATGGTATTTTAATTTGAACAATGCTTTTATTTTAATAGCTCAATTGTACAATAGAACACGAAATACGAATGGAAATAGATATTCATTGTAATCATATTTTTATTAATTTACGTAACTGTCTCCTAATACAAGTATCGATTGCGATCTATTTGGTTAACACAAAAGGTAAAAAGACAATCTTTCGAGAACAGACGTTACATTTGCAGAGGGTAAACAACAGCTTGACCTACTTTGTTAACAGAGGATGTTGTTGATGGTGTCCAAATTTATGTTGAACGAAGTTTAAAAAATGCTGCGAAGATTTTTGCCTGTATACAACTAAAAGTACCTAGAATAACCTGCCGTAATTGGTTCAATAATCATATAAGTGATAATGAAATTTTAAATTTAATATATAGAAGTTAAAATTTTTTTAACTAGTGTGGGTGTAGCAATATCACAAATATGTTGATTTATAACTCCTATATTTTTCCAAGAAACAACTACTGCAGAAAGATATCGCCAAATTATTTTCCAAGAATTCATTGCACATTTACATAATGATCAATTAACTCTATTTTCAACAATACAACGTAGTACTTCAAATTACTGAGATTTTTTTGGAATTTCTGAAGGAGTTTTATATGATTGTATTATAAATTAATTCACGGTGAGCAGGTTTAAAACCTCAAGACCATTATTTGTTTTTGAATAAAACATAATATTTTACTTGAGTATCTCTATGATTTGAACCAAGTTTCTGAGAATATGAAATGAAGAATTAATTTATGTTTGAAACAAAATGCCAAATATTATTACCAAAAAAAATTTTTCATTCAACAAGCTATTGAATATCATTTTTCGTAACTTGAATTAACCAATAGTTAAATAAATATAATGTGAAAACATCAAAAATTCCAAATTATAACAAGTTTTCAAGACATTCCATCGCAACTACAAAAAGTGGCCGTGTGGTGTGGATTTCATGTTGGAGGTGTAATTATACCATATTTTTTCATGTTGCGGTCAATGGAGTTCGCTATCATGCCACGTTGGCATGATAGCGAACTCCAATAAGATGGTGCTACAAGCCACACAGCTGGTCAAACAATTGATCTACTGAAGGAGAAGTTCGGTAACCGTGTATCTCGAGAAATGGTCCGGTCGAGTGCCTCATCACTCATGTGATTTAACGCCGTTGGATTTCTTTTTACGGGGTTACGTCAAGTCATTAGTTTATACCAACAGGCCAACAACGTTAGAAGAGCTCAGGGACAATATCGAACGCGAAATTGCCAACACTCCGGCCGACATGTGTGAAAGAATGGTAGAAAATTGGCTCGCAAAAATCGATCGCTGCAAACGCGTTCGCGGTGGTCATACGTACGATGTCAAATTCAATAGTTAAATGTAATACGTGGTCTGCACCTGGAATAAATTTCAGCGAAATACTTCATTTAGTCTGTGCTTTATTTAAATACAAAATTGTTATGTCCTTATTGAAAAACCCGATATTTTAGAAAATAATCGAAAAACATTGATCATGTATTCCATTCCTTTATTCTACATTCTCTATAATTTTCTCTTCCGCCAATAGAGGTATTATATATCCAATTCTATAAAACAATTCTAAAATAATACAGACTGCTAAGAGGACATTGCCGAAAAGTACGAAAGATGTTTTCGCCTTGTTAAAATGTTTTTATAACTAATTCTTCACTATTGTTTTATAGACTATTTATTCACAAACATTTGTGAGTCAGTTCCCTTGTTAATTAAATATTCAACTATCTATAAAAACTGATCTTCTACGATTTTGGTCTTTTGCTCGTTCACGGAAAAATAACAAGAACATTTAATAGTTTCAGAATTCTTTCAATTAATTTATTTACGAGAAAGCAATATAACATCCAATGCTTCTACGGAACCTTATATGGGAATACATGTTTCTGTCATTACTATTACTCTCATTTCTGAAGCTCAGGTCCTCCGAAACCTAAGAGATTTGAAAAGTACCTGCAGTATGGGTCGTGGTTTTTCCAAAATGCTTGAATATTACAAGATACCCCTGCTCACAAAGAAGGCGATATCTAATCTAATTCAAAATGACAAATCAATTGCTTTTGAAAAAAAAATCGATTGGGTTTCATAATTAGAAGTATGCGCCACATGCTATATTATTGTCAGCTATAAATTTGAGTATATTTTTCTGGTTTGGTCGCCCCTATATGCATTCCAAATACATTCTTTGAGACTAACAGTAGAGAAATCTTCTAAAAGATCTGTATTTAAAATATACCGGCATGTATCCTGTTCAGGATTTTAATCATCTTAAGCTGTTGAATATATTTGGGGTGGATTCTTTGCTACTACGTCGAAGTCAGGCCTCGTGATGTTTTTATTTAATTTATTTAATATGGCATTGCACTACAAAGTTACTACAAAAAATAAGTTCGTCATTCCAAGCTGGGAAACTATATCTGACAATTTACTTTCCTGTCCTCTTGGGAGACCAAATATTACGTGTAGTACACTGCGTGCCTATACAAATAAACATTGACTCATTAGCAATATATAACATATATAGAGACTGTCGCAGATAAAATCAATTTTTTAAAGTATGCGTCGGTAAGGTAGATCTTTCAACGATGTTATGTGACAATATCAGGACATTTAAATCATTAGAAACAAAGAAATTGCGCATAAAGTAACGGTGTGTATTTGGCATTGATCGAAAAATGAATTTTGAACAAAAAGCAAATATCAAGTTCTGTTTTAAACTCAATAAATCGTTTACCGAAACATTTAATTTGTGCATGAGTTCATCAGAAATGAGTCGAAATCCTCATTGCGATACGTGCGAATAGAATATATATTTCGCACTTGGGGACTGAGAAAGATTTGTGTAAGGTTTGCACCAC
Organism: Dermolepida albohirtum; assembly: GCA_031893035.1. Classification (NCBI taxonomy): domain Eukaryota; kingdom Metazoa; phylum Arthropoda; class Insecta; order Coleoptera; family Scarabaeidae; genus Dermolepida; species Dermolepida albohirtum. The sequence continues at coordinate 730,787 of JAVIWB010006284.1, read as the reverse complement.
ACAAGCTAACTGAATTTAAACATTGTACAAAGTTGATTAAAAAAAAAGGACGAGAACTTCAGGTATTCTATTGTAGCTGGCGAAGAGACATGGTGATTTCAATATAATTCAGAGACTAAGCGTCAAAGCTGTGAATGGATGCATCCAAGCCAAGAAAGTTCGAAAAAAAACCGTTTGGAGAAGTCAAAAGTGAAGACAATGGTGATTTGTTTTAATGATTCGAAAGATATAGTGCACAAAGAGTTTGTACCAACTAGTCAAACAGGCAATGCTGTGTATTATCTTGGCGTTATGAAGCGTTTTTTGACGCGTACTTGTCGTGTGCGCCCTCAATATCCTGAAAGTAGTAGCTGGCGTTTGTTACATGATAATGTACCATCTCATCGCTCAACGCTTATTATTGATTTTCTAACTATAAGTGGCATTTTAACCATCAACCGTTCACCGTGTCCACCGGATTTGGCCTCCTGTGATTTCTATCTATTCTCCAACCTATATTTGCTAATTAAAGGACAGCGTTATGCCGACGCCGAAACCATTAAAGAGGCGTCCACAGCGATCTTGAAGGACATCTCTAAAGATGAACTTAAAAAATCATTAGACATGTTAATTGACCGTACAAAACGTTGTATTGAAGCCGAAGGCGACTACTTTGAATAAAATAAATGAATTTTACCAATATAGTAAGCTTTCATTTTTATTTTAAAAAAGTTCGGTTTTCTGCAAGGATTTTATTGCATTCAATGTAATTTCTTCTTCTATTCTTATCTTTATAACAAGAATTGATTTTCGATCTTTATACCTATTAACATTATTTACTAATGAATAAATAAGAATAGCACATGAATAGAAAAGCTCCATTTTTTGTAATATGCTTGTCCTGTAACTAGATTGTAAATCTGTGGGCGAAATATTATTATTATGATGTTCATTATCGACATATAAATTATTACAAATTAATTGAAATTAAAGAATAAGTTATTATGTTATATTAAGCAAAAAATTAACAATGATTATCATTTTTCCAAACACCAAATATCAATTCTAACAAAGCGTCAACTGAAACGGTAAAGATCAGATGCTAAAAAATATCAAGGTCTATTCGCTGGTTTGGCGCGAGGTTTTAATGTGTAGGTGTGTGCTATGGGCGATGTGAGGATCGACGTATCGTTAAGAATCTTGTACCTTAAAATGGTTTGTTTAAAATTTCATGCTGTTCGGGGTGTTAGAGGTAATTTAATATTTTGCGATTGACTCACGTAACAAGAACACGCTTGGAATTTTGAAAGCACTTGTAAGTTGAATGTAGCGATCGAAGTTGAATACTGGAATAGAGAGGCAAAATATGTATGAAAAATTTCACAAGATTATATATGAAACGTTTATATTATTAGTTCTATCGAAAAGTTCTGTGGTATATTTCCAATATAAGAAATATAAACTTAGAACGTATTTATTAAAAAAATTATTAAAATATTGTATTTTGCTCATTATTTTATATGACGACTTTAACTTGTAGATTGTCGTCGCCTCTTTAAAAATTGTGCTGGTTTCATATTCTAAATACTCACTAAGGCAATTTTAATAACATCTTTGGTACAAATACCTATAAATCAGGAAGGGGTATCTCTGGGAAATGTAGTGGGTATTGTAACATTTTCCAACTTAGTCCTGGCTACTTTCTTTGAGAGGCCCAGAATAGTGTTATCATGCTGAAAAACAATTCATTTTTTATTGCTGAAAACATGCAATTTCTCTTTTATTGCTGCATTTAAATTTCTTTCTTAATGATACAATACATACTTATCAAAATGAATTGTTTCTCCTGCTTACAAGAACTCATAATAAGAAGAACCTTTTGTATCACAACGAAAACACACGCGGATTCGGTTTTACAATTGCTGAGCTTAATTTCTCGACCTATATGTATATTAGTTTTCTGCTAATTAAACAACTTATTTGCTGTTATTAAGTATTTGAAAATTCTGTTGCGTCGACTACGAAAGGCGAAGATGCTTTGTCAGGAAAGTATAGTGGATATTTATGATATGATAACCCTTCCTAACAACTCAGTTCTATCAATTTTCTTTGAATGGTCTAACGAATTCAATACATTCAGTATTTCCCTAAACTCCACTGACTCTCGTCACAAAACATCATTATCAATTCTTTAAGGCGGATCGAACGAACTTCATTATCCAAACCGATTTCACGTTCCTCACACTTCACAAAGGTTGCTTATATTTATGACATCCTTTCCAAAAATGCTATCCGTCACAGTCGATTCACTGTTTCCCTTATCAAGCTCATACGACTTAGGAGAAATTTTATCTAAAAGCATCGTCAATGTCCTAATATTTTTAATCTAATATAATGATAAATAATTTTCCAGAATTTGCAAGATACACAAATTTACCCCTATAACATGCACACATATTTTGTAGGGTTTAAATTTATTATAAACATCCTAAATTTAGAAACGATTAAGATCTAAAATCAATATATAATTACGCAAGTGATGGACAACCAGAAATTAACTCTGCATTATAATTGAGGTAAAGATACGGCAGCGCTTAAATGTTGTACAGCTAAACATGGAACTGATAATATTTTACACCAATAGACGGTATTACAAACAAGCAAATAACAAATAATGCTGACAAACATCTAAATTCTATTGTAAATTCTTAATTGATGCTTCGTTAGATGTCAGGCGAATGAATCAGCAAAAATCATATAAGGCTTAGAGATTATATCACTAGCTTTTTATACGTGTAATTAAAGAACACCGTTGATTTTTAAAATAATTGTAAGCGATAAAGTATATCCAAAGCTGCGTATATTATATTATCTCCAATCGAATTTAATCAATGTCGGGGTATTTTGCAAGTCATGTTTAGGATGAATTAGAAGAAATGTCTTTGGCATTAATTTCCGGTTCTAGCTTTATTATTGTGCACTAATGATTATTAGTTTTCTATAGTCGCTAATTTCTAACAGACATTTACTGAACGTGTTAGTTACTTTATTTTTTTAATACCTATTTTTTAGTTAAACTATAAAATTTTAAAAATCCTTTGAAAAATAAGTAAGAATAGTGAGCAGTTAAATATATATTTATTGTATATACAATAGTAAGCACATATTAGCTGATTGTGATCATAGTCGCAGCTCTTTCTTTCGTAAAGAATAAAATGCTGTATTATTCGCTTTTGAAATGGATGCTTGTATTTCTAAATAAAAGTCTTGTAATCCTTTAATACATTTATCAAAATAAAATATTTAAATAAAACCATGCTTAAAAATGCTTCCATACAATAAAATATAGTTGAATGTTTCTGGGTTTTAGTAACCATGGCATAGACTACACATTCACATAATCGGCAAAAGATGATCTGAGGATTATACAATAAATTGCATCATTGTATATTCTATTTGTACATATATGATTAATTAAATTACTTGTTCGTCACTTGTTTTTCTAAAGTGACAATCAAGGCAGGCAGATACAATATCTTTATTACAAAATGACTATTACCTAATCAAAATTCTACTACAATACTAAATGTTAGAATAAAATGTAAGAGTTTATATGCACAATAAAGTCATTATTCATACAAAGGTCAAATACAAACTTAATGATGTGATGTTAGTTAAATACTAAGGGCTGTTTGACTGATTGTAGGATAAGACAATTAGCTCATTTTTTCTCTGCTTCTCTACGTCCACTTCTTGTGATGATAAGTAATACTAAGGTTATACTATGTTACTTTATAAATAGTTCGAAAATCCTCCTCTCCTTAGCCAAACAGTGACCTAACCTATCATAAAATGATCGAGCATTCTAGGAATGATCGCTTCGAAAACTTAAAATTTTCTCTTGTAACTATTTTAAATTGTTTGGCCTTTTAAATTAGTACCGCTTTCCTTGTACATAACCACACAAAAAGAAGTCGCGATGGGTTGAAACCAAATTTCCTCGAAATTGGTATTAATAAATATTGCGAAATGCAGAAATAATCTCGTTTTGACTCGACATTCTAACGTGCTCGTGTGTATTTTATGTACAAGTGCGATTACAGAAATCAAACTTATAGACCCATGAGAATATATGTAATGTATCTTTCACTAACCTACACGTTTAAATTAAACATATGTTAGTGACGATTGTAAACCTATTCAGTTTAATCCCGGATTATGAATCCTCCTCGTATAATCAGTTTATGAGGCGTTGGAACATGAACGATCGGATAGAGAGGCATCAGTAAAATAGACCGGTTCTAGCCTTGCAATATGTTGCTCGACTTACGATTCCCCAAACCGTTCTTTTAAAAAATGTCAGTTCCATTTGTCTTCCATTAGTGTTCTAATATATGCAAACGCGTATTGTGTTGATACACTATGAAGCAAAGAGAAAAGACGATATTCGCGATCTAAATTAGTCAAATGGTCGCGCTAGGGTCAAATTTGAATGAACGGTACCAATGAACATGTATGTTCGCAGCGGTAAAATATGTATCGACAAACACACGTACGGTAACACTGCAAACCATTGCATTATGCAGAGACGCCATCCATGCACCTGTTCGGTTGAATATGTTGATATTTTAAATATATACTTATGTAATAAATAATAAATGAATTAAATAAATATAAAATACATACATACATATGTGAAATTATCAAAACAAACTAAGTACAAATTACGAAAAAATACTTAGAGTCCTTAACAAATATTGAAACGGTGAAATAGTATGAGAAAAACTACACGTCCATCACCTGATGAGCCTTAGAATTAGGCGAAACACGTCACTGATTGCGTTAGTGACAGATGTGTTTTCTACATAGTAGCTAAAATGCAGCCTAGAGCTTTCACTTCGATCCAGGAGATGGACATATAATTCTCTCTCATACTATTTTATTATTCCGATAATAATATCTTCATAGTGTTTACAAGTGCCAAGAACATTCAAATTGTCTTATGAGCCCTAGAATTTGGCGAAATGCGTTCCAACCATAACTTTAGTGACAGAAGTAACCTGTACGTATTAGCTAAAATAAGACAGTGTTTCACTTCTATGAGAGAGATGGACATATACATATTTTTCTCATCCTATTTTATCGTTACAACATATATAATATCAAAAACAAATCCATAAATGCAACCAAAACTTAAAACGTAATTTGCGTAACTTATGTATGTATCGTGAGGCAAAGAAATGCAAGGAGTGGAGAGAATATTGAAACTATACTTGAGAGTATTTGAAAAGATCTAGATGTGTAAATAACGATCTCAGACATTCAGCATTTCCAATACCAGTTTGTGGTAAATTTTACGAAAAGATCATAACTCTGCAACTCAAAAACTTAAGAAAAAATTATAATTTGTTCCATCGCAAATTCAGTAATTGGGTAAATAAACTTTAAAATTGTCCCGAATTTCATAAGAGAAAATCATTTTCTGTAACAAATACCACTTCTGGGTTAATGGATCAAAGCAATTGCCGTATCTTCTCTGAAAATTAACCAAAAATAATGCAGCATTGCATGCTGGAGTAGTCGCTGAACCTGACTTTTTCCATCGATGGCGGTAACGCCGCTACAGTAACTAAAACTCGCTTTCGCTCAGTGTTGACTGCATTTTTTGGTTCAAATTAGATCAGCTCGACTTGGACGACGTAATGGTGCCACTTGCCATACTACCAGTCAAACAGTTTTACTAAAGGTGAAGATTGATGAAAAGATTATGTCTAAAAATTAATCAGTTAATTACCTTCAACGCTCATCACATTACGGACTAATATTCAAGGTGTCATTACTGACGTTCGATCAAACTTATGTGAAAAAGTCATGGGGTCAACGGATTCGCTCATGTCAGCGCTTCTGTGGAGAATGTTTGAATGTTGCGAATAATGATATGATCTGTACTTTACACGGAAATAAAAATTATCTTAAATTTCTCACGTTATCTTTGCTTTACCTTAGAAACAAAGTGCTTCACTCTTAATGACAAACGCCAACTGTGTTACATGAATTCATCATTTATTAACTAATATATACATATATGTATATGTATATTTATATATATATATATATATATATATATATATATATAGTATATATTCAACAATACTAATTTGTTAAGAAATAGAGATATTACTTAATCAAGTAAAAGTAATAGAAATATGAAACAGAAAAGTAGTAAGAAGGGAGAAAAAAGATTAAAAAAAGCTTCTCCAAATGATCTGTTCTTCTTTATTCACATCTAAAAACGACAATGAATACGTATTCAGCTGTTGGAAGACACGTCGCGTCAAGAGACACTGAGAGATTCTCTTCTAACAATGGAAACCCCTCAGGGTATCCTCAGACCTCCTACTCTTCTTTCTCTTTCAGCCAGCCAGTCAGCAAACTAGTCAAAATGCAAAGAATATAACATAGAATGTGCTCCTCTCATCCTGCATTCTAAGGTCGACGGTGATACATCGTAGTACAATTAATTGCACCGGTAACGTTGCCTATTCATCGTCGTTGTGTTCCTCTTATGTTAGAACGCCATAGGCCAATATGCGTATTATATCGTCAAGGTAAGTATCAAAGAACATACGTAAAAATTCAAAGTTTTGTTATAGTTCATGAGAATATTAGACTCAATTATTTACTTTAGTGTTCGTTTGAGTACCGGCTTTGTTTAGGGGTTCTTATTTACATTAGTTTCGAGATAGAAAATTTGACATATTTAAATGAACAAACCCATGCCAAATATTTGAAATACATTAGCTCGCTTTATTTGCTTATTTCTTGGCAATTTACCAATCGCTAATTATATTTTAAGCGCGTAAAATCTCTACAGCCGCGTTAATGTATTTATCAATAGTAATTAAAATTATATCCCAAAGCACTTATACGCTTGCGGTTCAAACAGAGGTCATTTGTATCACTCTCAGGTTCTCTTTTTAATTAGTTGATAGTTATTAAGTGTTTTTAATTAATATAATTTAAATTACAACAAGAACTTATTTGGATATGGGTAATACCATTTAAATTTTGTTATCAATAGCACATAGAAAATACATATTATTGTTAAGGTAAAAATGTATTAAAAATGTTTCCAGATACTAAAGTAATAATTTTAAATATTCAAAATTAATCGCTTGAGGTTGATATAAGTATAACTTCTTTCCACAGTAATTTTCATATTCTGTATACGTATTTCGACAACTAAGTTGTCATCATCAGCAGATAATTAACCAGTATCGCACCTGGAAAACTACGACAAAAACCTGCACGAAACAATTTCCGTACACGATCTGTACCTTGATAGTCAAAATACACAGTGTGCGTTTTTTTAAAATATTTACTCTTGTTACACTTTCCGCATATAATAATTTTCTTATCATGTTTTTAAATTTAAATACAATCCGATTTTAAATACAAAATTATTATTAGGACATAAATGGGTGTCATAAATATTTCAAAGATAAATCTCTTTGTTCATTAATTGCTGTACTGTAAAATCGAAAATTCTTTATATCGCTTTTCAAGAAGCCTAGTACCTAGAATGAACGTAACTCTGCATTCAGCTCCCTTTCTTAGAATATTTTCGGTAATTTTCCCCTCACATTTAATTTTAATTCTATTTTAACTAATTTATAAATGCAATTAGAAATTCAAAGTGTAATCATATTCAACACAGAATACACGTTTATTATTCTGTCCAAATATCTACCTATCTCTTAATTATATTAGATACATCGCGCCTTTTAATTCATTTTAATTTACCTTAGATATTATTATAGAGATAATTCATCTTAGTAACTCCCTTAAAAGGTCCACCTTCTAAAGAAAGCGGTCTCTTCTTGTCTAGAAACTATCGGAGTTAGTTCACCTTACTACGGTAAAATACGTGCGTTTTCTGTGAATCAAAACGCACACAGTGCGCGTTTTTATTCTTATACATATTAAGCACTGCTAATCTAAAATATCGGAACAACTTTACAGTACTTTAAGTTACAACAGTAAGAAAATGAAAAATCCAGTAGCGCGTACACTTGCAATTTAAAGTGCAGTTCAATTAATCGTTTTAAAGGACTAAACACATCTGAAAATATGCTGATATGTAAAAAGCTTTGAGTGACAATGTTATTTCGAAGGCTACAATTTCTCGCTGTATTGTAATGTTAATTTGAAGGATCTAAGAATTTATATCAAGGTGAGAGCTAATATTATCAGAATATGGACTGAACGCATCCTTTGTATTTTACAAGTACGATATGCGCATATGTCCGTAATTGGCAACAAAATACTTACATTTGCACCAATGTTTTCCATTGATAGCACTAACCAATTTATATGAAACTCACCAATGTAAGAAAATAAATATGTTCCAATATAAATTGCTCATGGTGCAGGCAGAATATTCAAGCTGTCAGTAAGATGACTGACACGAATTTTAAATTATGATCAACGACATAAAAGAATACGAACGCCAAGCAATAAATTGAAGGCGCTTAACAAGAACCAAACCATATTTTGCGAATATTATAGTTGACAAAAACATGTTTTGCACCTGTCCGTGAATCCAAACGGCTATTCTAACGATAGACATATCATGGTAGATTTCCCCCAAAAGTAAAGACATTTTTACCGGCAGGTAAATAGCCACAATTTTTAGAGATTTGGAGAATTTTTTCAAATCAATCTTGTAAAGCGTCAATATTACAAGCTTAGCAATGCACATTATGTTTGTGGACTTTAAAACACCATGTCACCAGAAACAAAATAAATTAAATGTCAATGCTAAAGAAGTTTAAGATGACGTAATCGTAAAAATAATAAAAATGGTCCTAGTTGAGACTTGGGCTTGGATACACATTGATGAGATGGTAGGGTTTGGTACAGTCAACAATTTGTGAATAATTTGTTTGTACGGATGAGGAGATATTAGCAAGAAATAAAATGAAACGTATAGATAAGACTGATGAAAGCTGCAAATAGAATGGAGCTATAGACAAGCCAAATGAAAAACGAAAACATGGTTTTCGTAAATGAGCAAGAAGAAAAAAAAAGGAAAACCTCCCGGTAATAATACGACCATAAATATTATAATTCGATGAAGTAGTTACATGTATTTGAAAGTTCTCGTTAATAATACTTACTTACTATCTTGAGTGCTAAGTAAAAATGGACGAGGGATAAGAGTCAAAATAATAAATGTATATATATATATATATATATATATATATATATATAAAGCAAGCGAAAAATTGGTGACGTAGTTAAACAACAAAGCATCGAAAGCAATAGTTGGGCCATCTCGTACGAATGGCAGACAATGAAAAAATCAAAAATATTGCATGGGTAACACTAGAAGAAAAGAAAAGAAAAGAAAAGAAGTAAAACAATTAATGAAACTATAAACCCAAATGCTCACAAAATACTTGTAAAATACTTATATGAAAGGGTATCTCAACAAGTAAAGGTCTTAATATTCATAAAGTATATCCCTTTAGATGTTGTATTCCTTGTTATTTATATTCTATATCTTTTCGTCCATAAATTGTAAACTATTTTAGCTATAGTATGTAAGAGAGACAACCATTCCATAAGGTAAGCCTTCCATTCCATAAGATTAATCCTATTAAAAGTAAGCCAGTTGTTACCAATATAAACTAAAATAAAATATTATGAGTTTCACAACATAATACGTGTACACTAAATATTTATATTAATATTTGTAATAGTGTAATACATGTAAATATCTTCTTCAAATAATAATTCTCTTTGCAATAACACAATGAGAAATGATGTATTATTCATTGTAATAGTATGGAAAATTTTAATATTAAATAGAAAACCAAAACATCATAAATTTTCTTATTGCCGCGCTTTATCATCACTATATTTTTTCTCCTTTCTGTGTTTGCATTTTCGCAATTTTTTTCGTTCACACCCATATTCCCACACCGTCGATTCTGTTCTCGACAGACCTCTCATCTTACTAGACGATATTATATAAATCAAGTATTTAGATAAGTCGACGTTGCGGCGCTTTACAAATGAGCCGTAAGGCTTAACTTATGACTTGGGGTTCGTATTGCTTTGCAAAATGCCTCAGAGAAACAGACTACCGCAAAGACGCCCTCTATCTACGTATTTGCATCTTCTTTGTACTTTTTTTATGAGAAGGGTCTATTTATTTTTTGCTTTAGTGTGCTTTTTTTTATATAAATTGACAGATATTATTTGCGGAATTGCTGTGGCTTCAATTACGGGATGTTATTTATAGGATATTTTTCATAATTAATAAACGCTTACTCACTTTTATTTTACATCCACAACCATGTAATATATTTCTAAAACCAAGAGTAAAATACTCCAACTGTACACGTTCTGTGTTATACAACAGTGTATACGAATGGATTCGTGTGTAAAACCTAATTTATTTATTTTTCGAAACTTGAAAGTAATTGCAGATTGGTTAGTCATAGATGAGTTTATTCGGCTTTAATCTTTCCAGATCTCTTGTAGCCATGTCTCGTTAGTGTATGTTTAATTAGCCTTCTACGTAGAGTTCCACTTCAGAATATTCGTCTCTCATTTAAGAAACCGCATTCTAGACAAGCGCTCGAATTGGCGTAGTACGTATGTTGCGTGAGTTTCCTTTTATAGTTGATATAATTTACATATATGTAATTTCTTCAGTGAAGCTCGTATTATTCTTATGTTTGTTAAGTTTACACTGCTATGTTTGTAACCCGCTTTCTTTCTAACAGACTCTATGTTCCTTCACGGTACTGTAATTGTTTCTGGCCCAATTTTTATCCTTCTACCTAATACAGACACGACTCATCTCCTGTCCGATGCCTCTACTAAAGTACTGGTCGCAACATTATCATATGGTTTTATTATGTCTAGGCATATAGGAAGCGCTACTTTTGTCCTTAATCGACTTTGAAAAGAGCCCGTTTAAGGAAAAGTCATGAAGTTTTGGAATTAGGATCGGAATAATTGCTATTTATCTGTTATGATGATCTTCAGAGTGTTCACACATATGAGTTGGCAAACGAAAGATGTAGTCTACCCAATCCAAGCATCTAATTAATTAGAGATTGTGGCTAAATCTATAAAAATTGATAAAAAATAAACACCTTTAAAATAAATACTACATAAAAACTATATTGTCGTAATGGGGTATAATTTTATTAATCTCTACGTTATTATAACTTCTTTCTGGACATATGATAAGGAAATATATAATTTGTTGAGGCAAAGGATTCTGAGTTTTTGCAAATGCATTTGAAAAGCAAGTAAAAATGAATGACGTATCTTTTCAAACCAGTATGCATGCAAATATTACAGTTTATCATCTTTACAAGATTAAGTTGGGTAAAGAATAAACAAGACTTATGACACTTTTATGTTTCCGCTTAGGCATAGAAAGTGTGCAAGTGTGAATTTATATTTAGGAATTATAAGAATATTGGTATAATCTAGAATATTTAATTATAAACCAAATAATTTGAAAAGCATTCTAAAATTATTCCAATACGACAATTTATAAGTTAAAACTATAAAATTATTCATAATAATTCCTCTATTACTGATATATTTTTGAGAACAATTTTTGATGAACAGGCGTCGTAAATTATTTTCCAAATTTTAGTAGAAAAACTCTTATAGCAAAACAAATCTCTTCTTCTGAATATAATAACCGTGTAAATTCCATATCAGATCGTTATTAAGCACCTCTACTCTGTTTTCTTAGAGTGTTAAAAATAATATTCAAATCATCTGTTAAAAATAATTAAGTTCAATGTTCTTTGGTTTTGAAAAAAACAATCGCGAATCTTCTTCCGTTTATTAATGAAGCGTGTTAAGAAATGGCTATTATGCGACAATTCTAACAGAACGCCTAAAATGACTTAAATTATGATATTCGACAATATGACCATATACACCAGATTTATTTCCAACATCTTATTATTTTGTATTAAACATCAAAATGCCTTCGGAAAGGAAAAAAGTTTCTTAATGAATAAGAGGTTGAAATATTCATCAGTTTCTGAAATTCAAATTTTTTTAAAATCGGTGAACTTGTTCGTTGGCGGAAATTGTTCAAACACAATTATTTTGATTAATAAATATTTGTTTTCTAGAAACTAATAAATAACTTCGCTCATCAATTACTTGATATACAGTATACTAATATACTTAGAGTACTTTAAAGAAGAATTCATTTTATTTAGATGTCATAAGTACACGAATCTTATATTTTAATTCTTCATTCTATTTCTGAAAATTATCGAGAAAATAAAAAAAATCATGGACGGTTTGTTATTTTAACTAATGCGTTTACTCTGAAAGCAGATGTATAATTTTAATATTTACATTTCCAAGTCATGCTCTCTCTAACATTATTCTTTACGCCTTTTTCGTATTTCCCGGAATTCTCAAAATTCCATTCACAATTTTTATTTTTAGAAAACCAATTTCATTGGGTATAATGTTTTCTTAAGCTGACATTAAATATTTTGTAAACATTCCTTACGTCATCTATATTGGGGCGAAGTGCATACATGTATATGTTTGAAGAATCCATAAGTTCTGAGTTGAATACTGTCTACAAAATATAAGTGACGGTTAACGGCAATATATTATATCAAAACTATTTTTCTTAAATGCATATTTTGTTTAGCTACCTAAAATATACCAGGTAGCTAAACAAAATATATACACATTAGAGAGACTGTTAAAAGATTTAGATTAAATAAAAGTTATTTACACAACAGAATACGTTCAATCACATTCATATATGTATATAACCTTTTATTAAAGCTTTAGTACAAACATTGTACGAAGAATAATCAAGATATAATCCTGATTATTTTTCATAGGAGTACAAGGATCGTATTTATCTAGTTTTATATTTTCTAGAAATATCTGTCCTAAATTACTATTTATATGTGTCATTTTCGAAAGTGATCCTAATATAGCCTAATTTCTTTAAATAATTGCCGATGGAGCCACAAAAAATTATGAATTCTTAGATATTGAAAAACGGGAATTTTTTTATTACGTATGTTAACTACACTTCTATATTCACACAAAACGACAATGATTTAAAAAGCTCTCAAACTCGCAATATGAGTAACAATTTTCGAATGAGTCTACTATTGTTTGTTATATATACATATGTATTTATAAAACAATACATAGAGATTTGGTAAATAAATACGAATTGGTAGATACATTGACCCATGTTGGAAATACGAAGCACAAACAATTTGAGAAAATTCGGAGATTAAATTATACTGGAAGGGAAACATTCTTACAATTCACACAACGCACAATAGACCATATATTATACTAACTTACAAACTTACTAGAAAAACATACCTAACTGACACCCATAACCTTCAGATATATATATATATATATATATATATATATATATATATATATATATATATACTTATACATATATATTGTTATGAAGAGGACTTGTGATGCGTAAAGCAAGTTCTGATTATGCTTTTACTTACGATGTGTTGAAGTTTGTATTGAGCTGACTAAAAGTTGTATAAAATAAAAAAAATCAGTATTTACTTTAGTATTCTATTGCTATAACTTACATATTTATTTATGAATAATACTCCGTTGTACGTATCTATGTTAGAACAGTGAAATCTGTCTCGAATATGGGTATCGGTAAAACTCGGTAGATATGCTGACTATTCATGCATATATTCCAACAGAAATAAGAATCCTTACTTGCATTAAATTGTAACTGTATGATTTCAATTCATTCTAATAAACATTAAATACTCAAATACCTTTTACTTGTGATTTCATTATAATACTCTTAATTTTTATTCTTTAGTGAAAACTTTTGTTAATTTATACTACTACTAAATAGAATCAAACTGATTCCTTAAACTGTATAGTATATTCACATCAAGCATATAAGAAAACAAATAAACCATTCTTCATTAAAATTTGACAATTACATTTTATTTCTTATTTAAATTTGAATTTTATTAAATTTAAATTGCCCTCATCACAGGTATTTATACGATTAATAAAGATTTTTATGTTAATAGGAAACTACATTTGAATTAAACTAATTGGACCTTTAGGAATTAAAAACTAATGAAATAATAAATAACTTCATAATACTAATACTAAATTTACCGTAACTAAAATATAATTATTAACTTATCTCGATACATCAAAAAGTCGATTTTTCTCTTAACCATTTCTCCAACAAGGGTCTTTTCAAATAATTTTCACTAATTTTGCTCCAATTACAGTTTCGACATAAGGTTTTGATTTATAATATTTTAAAGTTACGTCGAATGACAAGAGCTAACCCCTGAAACAATTGTAGTTAGTAAATGAATATAAAAATTTGTCTGAAAAGCTTGAGAGTCTACCAGTTGCTAATTCAATAGATTCATTCATTCATTATTCAAAAAAATTAAAGATTGTAAATTAGGAGACGGAAACTTTAATGTCATTCGACGTAACGTCATTAATTCTTCGGTACCGATTACAAAAACTTTAAAATATTTAGAAGAATTTCTTTATAAAAATAATATTGAGCCGGAAAAAGGAAATGAATATGTGCGATTGATAACTCTATGTATGGCCCAAAATTGTTTCCAATTTGTAGGTAAGCTTTATGAACAGACACAAGGAATAGCAATGGGCAATTATGCTTCTCCATTTATAGTGGATTTATTTATGAGTGAGACGATTTCGTCAAGCAATTAAATTCAAAATTCTCGGCGATTAAATTTATGGTAGAAAAACAAGACACCTTAAAATTACCTTTCTTAGACACCCTAGTAATTAGAAATAATCAAAATAGAAATTGATATTTTCCGAAAATAAACTATTGCTAATAGATTTATCACGGCGGGTTCGAATCACAGCATCCAACACAAGATGATTTCTTTAAGTTGTTTTATCAATCGTTTCCTTAGTTTCCCTGCAACAAAACTGAGATACCAAAAAGAGCTGAATGTTATTAAGTTAAGAACATTGCGAAATATAATGGCTTTGATTAGGAAATAATCTATGGATTAATTAGGAAGTCTATACTATTTCACCCTTTGACGAAAAATTTAAATAGTGTTTTGAAAGTGCGCGAATTTCAAGATATATTTCGGTCCACTAACTCTATTAAATCCCTCTTAGAAAATGCAAATGACAAAGTCGAGGTCAATAAGAAATCGGGGATTTACAAAACTAAACGTCTAGATTGCAATAAATAATACATGTGTTAGAAAATAATGATAACGTAACCGCGAATTGTTTATATTTGGTTAAGAATGTGTACAATTATCGTGAATAAGATATCTATCAAACCATATATATTTCGAACAGAAACCATGTGTTAAACAGAAACCATGTGTTAAACGCCGATGTCCTATCCATATGTGTTTCGGTTCATAGAAAAGTATACTTTGTTTTTGTGCGAATTTTGACGTGATAAATATCTGCTGATGACAATTTAGTTGTCGAAATACTTATACTAATTATATACCTTTAATATGGACTTTTCTTCCGATATTCATTATTCATATACGAGCTTCATTTAAAATATTTATAACTCAAAAAAAGAAAAGACAAGTTTTATAAAATTAATGATAATAAGTATAAAACGTAGTTGTTATAGATGAGAGCGACAATATTTCTAACGTCGTTAATGGAAAAGTTAAAAATATCACAGTGAGTTAAAATTAGACCACATTAATTGGTAATTTTATCAACATGTTTGTAAGTGAAAATTGCAGAAAAAAATATATCAAAGTCACCAGAGCACCAAATTATAAAATATCAAAATTTAACTGCTCAAGCAGTATAGGTGTAGTTATGGCAGAGAGTATATAAAAAAGATATGCTTGTGGATATGCGCCGAAAATGAAAAACTGTAAACGGAAACGTGGGAGGGCCTAGTCTCTATTTTTTTTCTGGAAAAATGTCGTCAGGCTAAACTAACGGCGTTATGTTAAACAGTAAGAATTTCAATTTATGGCAGGATATCTTACAAAAGCATAATATAAAGTTTTAAAGGTTAATTAGCTAGAAAACTTTCCACACCTACGTAATACAAATCTAAGTGACTCTCTAGCTGTGGTAACTATGCTGTAGATATGTTCTATAAAGGTAGTTAGTATCAAGTAAGACACCTGTCTAAGTCCTTGATAAATCAACATGTTTCACACTTTTCTGACTAACTGTAATTGAATATGTAACATCTGATTCAAGAGTGAAAGTTACGGATTTTTACTTTCCGACATTAAGTAACAAGTTGTTTAGTCCACGCCATCAAGAAATACTTTCTGTGTCGTCTTGTAGTAGGTTGCAATTTTCGAGACTAGACAGTTTCTAGTCACTAGCAATAAGTAATTACTCAGAGATTATAAATTCTATAATGTCGTTAATACATATAATAAATAGTAACCAGCCAAAATTCGAACTTTGAGCAACGTCCGAAAATGCAATACAATCATCAGCGGAACATCTATTATAAATACATGACGCCTGTTTAAAAGGTGAGACACAAAAGATTAGGTTAGGGACTTGCTGAATCCAAACAAACACAATTCAGACGGAATGAGAGAGTGATCAAAAGCTTGCAAAAAGTAGTGTAGATCGTTTTTTAGTAAAACCATGCACTGCTTAAATACTTTTACTTTTAAAAATTAAAAAAAAATTATAGCCATATGCAACTGACCACCAACTTTTTTTACGGAGTCCCATGTTTCGAAGTCAATCAGATAACTATTTTTAATTTCACCAAACAGTTATAACGTTAATGAAGGACTACATCACAGTTATTATTAAGAATTCTTTTGTTTCGAAAGTTAGAAAATATGTTATTTTTAAATATATGAAAAGAAATTTAATTTCTTCTTACCTATGTCCATTCTATTATATTACTTGCAGCCTTTACAATTAATTGATCCGTGTCATATAAAACCATTTTGAAACATGATAACAAAATACAACATAACAATATATATAATAATAATAATAATACCATTTACATAACAATATAAATGGTAACACAGAATATACAGAAAATATTCTATAAAAGATCGAAGCTTTTTTGAACAGAATTGCTACATGTAGTGGCACTTAGATTTATTATTAGATTAGAAGTCCCCACAAAATACAAAATAGACGAATTAGCTTTTAGGCGATGGACACAATTTCCAAAGAATCTGATGGATTTCAAGGATCTTCTTCTAAATTGAACAATGGCTACTAAGTTATACTGAAATAAGTTTTAAAAAACTACATGAAATTTTTGGAAAAATTCATTAGTGCAATTTATTTAATTATTCGTACGTTGGCTCACACTGTTCATTCAGGTCAGTATTGAATTTATACTACATCAGATCTAGATCCATCATTCCTTTTTACTCATTAATTTAAAAAACAACATTAGAGGAGTTTGCTTTCGACTGGTAGACGTGTGATATTTATTTATTTGAATAAAGAAATAAAACAATATTATTTTCTGTAAATGAAAGGGTGGAGAAAAATGCTTTAATTTAAACATATATATATAGCGAAAAGTAGTGGCTAATTGGATTCGATATTATTTTGTTTATGTTTTCATGAAACTTTTCGAACTACGCACTTACAGGTACGTTTTAGTCCTTTGAAATATTAAAATAATGACACTCAATATTGAAACAATGAATCGTTATAAAACCACACAATATTTTCGAATCTGTCTCCGCAAAGTAACACGTTGAGGTAAAAAAGTGTCGAAAAACAATAAACAAAACATTGACAAATATGCCACTCTGGATCTACACGTTAACTGTGATTAAACGATTCGCCTCTATCACTGTTTAATTAAAACTTATCATTCCTGTGCAGCTGCATATGTACATGAATACAGTGTTCGTGGTTTCTGGTGATTTTCAAGCGACACATGTCGAAGCTCATAAATTAAGTTTTACGAGAGCGTTTTCCTGAGCCATCACGTTTTAAATCATCCGCCTGTCCTTTTTTATGACAACCTCTTGGTGAAAATCACATCGAATTGTTGATGTTCTAGTTACAAAACTGTGACCACGTCGTTAGAAAATTCCATTGTCAGGGCTATAAAATAATGTGTTTTATACACAAAGTATTTGAACTTTTTAGCTTGTAGCGGCTTCATATATGTATCTAATAACTTATTGTTGGAAAGATTTTTTTCTATAAAAAAGACGTTGCACTTAGTTTTTCCCAACAAAATTATACTTTGATTTGATTTGAGAGTCCTTGCAATGGAATAAGTATATGGTTTCCATTGCACATTCTAAAGAATTCTCAAATTTTAATTAATTTAGTTTATAGTTAATAATAGCAACTAACGTATAAGATAACTTCGATTTAACTAAATAATTCATTTGTTAAAGAAACTATACTAAAATTTGCCGGCTAATAACTCAGTTGTAAATCACTGACTTATCACGCCGCTGATTCGGAATCGATCCCAACGACCTGCGGCGCGGGAAAACTTTTTATAGTTGCGTTTCTCGTTTAAGTGAATGTTGACAGCCAAAAATCTTAAAAAATACACAGAGGTTACTCTCACAAAAGTACTTCTTATCTTAATTAATAAAAATGGATTAGTTCTAGAAGATAAAAAACATTTCAAGAAATTTTCTATGAAAAACAATATATTTTATATTAAATATTTGCATTGTACGCCATAATATGGCAAATTTTTCCTATATTACATAAATTACTAATTCTTTTTGAAAAGTATGATTCACAATGTTAAAGTGGCGAAACATACGGAAGTGGATCTAAATCTTTTGTTTAATAATTTGGTCATTGTGCAATAATACTCTAAAGATGTTATGGTTGAAAAGAACAAAAGTTTTCTAAAAAAGCGTTCGATCGCAATGTGAGTGGATAGGATAGAATTTGCCAAATATTTTCACGATTGCATTGAGTGATCAGCCAAGCTCCATTGACACTTCCAGTATTATCACTTGTCGTGATGTTCTGATACTATTGGAAACGCATAGGTTTCCAGCAGGATCTTAGATTCACAGAAAATAATGTAACCATGATACAAGTGCTTGCCTTTCGTGATATTCATATTCTTATTTTATTTTGACGTCCCATTTTCATAAAAGAAATGTGTTGAATAAACGTCGTAATGAGACATAAACTAAAGATACATATATTGTCGATCTTGCAATCGAAAATATCTGTGATTTTGTTGATCTTACATGCTTTCCTTAATATTTATGAAACTCGTACTCCATAATACATATTCTTCTCTAAATAATATTAAAAACAGATATATTAAGTTTGAGTCGCCTATTCTTTTATTAATTGAAGCACATTTATACTGATGTCATATGAATTTATCTTATTGCATTGTTCAATGCCGAAAGTATTCCATAAAGGTCTCTTTTCATTGGAACTGTTTGCTAAAATCAAAATTACTTTGTGCAAAAAGTATTTTAGGTTTCCTTCAAAAGATTTTTTTATCTTAATTTCAATAATTCAGTGGTTCAGTAATATGTAAATTTTGGTAAAACATTATAACACAATTAAAATATATTTAAAATAGATAGATCTAGTACATTTCTCGAACTTTCTTTTTAAATATACCTATATATTATTATTATTATTAATTAAATAATTTCATGAAGAATGTATCTCGATATATTTTAGTTTATTTGTGAATAGAAATTAAACCATGAAACATACTTTATTGTCAACTTTGATTATCTCGCTTAGTCTTATAATAAAATGCATACCCCTCTGGAATAATCGTTAAGTGCTATGCCAGTCGATCATAAGTATAGAGCACCATTGGAAATACATACTGTAGTCAGTTGCATTTTGCTGTATATTTAACTTCCAGGAGATTTGAATTTAATTGGGAGAAATGCTGCGCTGAAAGAAATCCAAAACATACAATACGAACAAAAACAATAATTACGCTTTGAAGAGCTGCGTTGTAACAGCGTAGGTCTATTGTGCTAAAGATTAGTGATAAGTTAGTGATTTATCACGGCCGGGTCTAAGGTTCAAATCTTTGACTATTCTTTGAGTGACTTTCCTTCTCATTTAATATCAATATCGAAAACCATAAATTCGTTGGTCCCAAAAATCGATCCACGAGCGCGGGTGTAAAAACAACGTATGGTCTATCATGGCCCCTGTAATTGACGTTAAGCTATTGGGTGACCTGAAGGCATAATTCTATTATAACGTGGCTAGCGCTATGCACTGGCTACTATCACTTAAGTACTTTTTATCGACCTGGGACCTAAAACTATAATATAAATCATATACATTTCTAAAAATGAATGATGCATGTATATATTATTAAACGAACATAACCCAACAAATTACTCAATCAAATTCACAATTAAATATATTTTGACCGGTACATTTTGAACATTATCTATGGTATTCTATCTACATACAAGTCATTCTTTCTAAATGAATATTGTAGGCTCCTAACTTAAGCTATTATTATCCGGTTTCCAATTTATTTATATGTATAGGCTTAATACTTGTAATTTATAGGGCTTAATAACGAAAACATTTATTAAAATTACAATCACTTAGTAAAATGGTTCACAGAGTAAATTTATGTTTATACGTTTCTTTGTGTATATAATGAAATATTATCTAGCAATACCAATACTATAAAATGTCTGAATCTGTTCATGACTAAACAATATAAAAGCACTTATCGTGTTTGTAACTATATACAAACAAATACAAACACATACGGTTCGTAGCTAGAAATTAATTTAACTCAGGTCTCACTTGTGAAAAAAATGTTACTTTGTCATAATATAGATATATTCAATTGGGAAATTTCTGAATTATAATGTTTTCCTTAAACAAACATGCTCTATAGTTCTACTATCATCTAGTGCACTTGAACTATTGCAATGAAGGAAAATTATGGATATGCTGCACATTTTTTGCCTACTGTGAATTAACTTTGACAAGGATCTAAAGAGTGGAAGTGTGCAATATGAATATAGAATTAAATTACAAATATCAATATTATCAAGGATCATTTAGTACTTAATTATTTATATTCATTTATATTAAATAGACTACTTTAGGAGGCCCTACAATTTATTTAAGCCTCAAGTCTCTTCACTTCTTCACATATACTTCACTCGCTTTTGCACTTTAGTCTTAGAAATTTCGGATTTCTTAGCTGGTCAGTTCTCCTCATCGGACGTTAGATCCACTTCCACTATGATGATCCGTATAGTTTTATGTATTCTAGTTTTTCCTGGCCCTCCTAGCTTATTCACCCTATGGTGAATCTTGCATTTCAACTTTAGAACATCTCACACATTCTTTCCTATTTCTTCTGTTTTTGGGATTTATTTTATAGCTCTTTCGTACTATTTTCACAAGTAGGAAGGAAGATAGAAGTCTGCCTGAAAAGAATCCGGATTGACCGGACACCTGGTACCTCCAGAAAAACGTTAACTACCGCACTTGTCTGTTACCGTACAATTCTCGGTAAATCGCCTTACATTACATTGAATTTTGCTGGACTTCCTTGGGAGCTCTAGTGACAATATTGACAAACTTGCTGTGTTTCTTTAAAGGATTGGTTATTACTGGTTCCGGTGTATTTGTTATTTTCCTTTTCAATAAATTTTAATAACAAAATCATTTTAAATGTCGAAAAAATTTATGACAAGCATTTTTAACCTTTGTCGTAGTATCTTAATAGTGCCTATAAATTTTAGTGCGCTCTTAAAACAATCGCATTCAACTAAAGTATCCAAAGTATTTGGTGTCGAAATAAAAAAACTTAATAAATATTACTTGTCCCTACGTTTCGTCAACATTCCGTAAGAGCTATAAAATTATAAGTTAGGTTAATATAATTGTTTGCATATGCACATACTGCATTCCGAATCAGAATAAGAGAGCCAGAAAAGTCTTCTTCCATATGTATTATAAAACTCAATGAACGTCAGTATATTTGAGTGCAACCCAAAGCAGACCTAATACTAATCTCTTCCATTTCAATATTTGTCAACAATCTATTAGAGAATTGACAGGTTTAGCTTAATTGATTGATGTGAATTCGTTCGCAAACCAAAACCAGTTGTCAGTCACTTTACTTCTAGATTTCTACTTCTCCATTAAGCCTTGTAGTTACTGTTCGCAGGCCGCGATCACCCAAGAGACTTAATTGGATGTTACCCATGTACAGTCTTTTTTACCTGCACGCTCTCATATGTATGTATTTACACATTATAATACATTTTATTTAATTAAAAATTATCCGCAAAGCACTCGTCTCATGTTGTGTTATTCTCCATAATATATTTGATTTTGTACTATTAGAGCAGAATTTGTTTGATAGATACATGATGTAAGTCCTTACTCTCAATAGATATACATACATATTTGGGGTGTGACTAAAATATCGACTTGGCAGAAAAATATTTTCAATAATGAAAAAATTTATAAAAACAGAAGATGAGAGATTGTGGATGGAGGGTAAACTGCAAGCTCCCAGAAGGAACTGAATATATGTGCGTCCGTTACGTAATGCACATTTAAACTATCTTTTTTAACTGTATATATTTCAAATGAATGCTTCAAATTCAGGTAATTTTTTATTTTTAAAGTCGAATCTTTTTCCTGGTTTAAAAGCCTTTCATTTTATGACATTTTTGCCTAGTAATGTCATCGAACTATCGAACATTTTTTTTTAATGTTGTAACCCCTAATCTTTGGTATGAGATTTGAAAAAATATATTTTTAACAAGTAATACACTAAAAAGAAAACTTTTCGCGATTTTTAATTTAAAAGTAAAAGGCATTACAAAAATCATGTTTATAACGTAAGCAGCAAAAGCTGGTTTTAGGAGTTCAAGAAATTGAAAAAACTGTTATATTAATTCTTTAAACTGATGACCATACACTTTCCGACAATAACCAAACCCACAGTTAAATTCTTGTATGACGTTTCTAATAACTGCTGGCTGCATAGCCCTAATTTCATCTCTAATTTTACTCTTTCATACGTCAGTGGTGTTCGCTGGTCTGTTCACGTAAACTTTGATAACGCCATATAAAATAATCAAAGGAAGTTAAATCCAGTCAACGGACGAGCAACTCACTCCATAATCCATTTTCTTGGAAAAACATTATTCATGTAATTTCCCACATAATTTTAAGCTCTAAGTATTTATCTTCCGTTAAATTGTCATCAGCGAAAAAGGGTTCCAAAATACGACCTCTAATAATACCATACCTTTTCTGAAAATTGAGTATAGCTTTTCATAGAGCAGTGGGATATTTCATTGGCTAAATATTGACAATTGGGGCTTTATTTGCAAAAAAACTCATGTTATTCATAAACTGGTGATCATTACCTAACCGATTCATTAGACTTCGCAAAATTCATTCCGCCTATCAGAATCGTCTTCATTGAGTTCGTGAAGTCACCTTAAGTCACCTTGTGTCGATGTCATTTATCAATCCTTAAAATTTTGCTCGTGGATGTTTTGCCAGTTTGATGACTAGCCGCCATCGGTAGCTTATATTAGTTTTCGTCAAACTCGCGTTTAATTTTATATTATTCGGTATTTTATCGGATTCGCCTTTACCACAATTTTTTACATGACCACATTCTACAAATTTCTGTATTATTCTTCCAACAGTTGTTTCTAATATCGGATTTAAATCAGGATATTTATTATTGAATTGTTCACAGATTACCGCTATTTATACTAATACGGTCGCCGTATCGTTTCATTATTAAAATTGAAATTTTTTTCCATTCGGAATGACCCATAATTTCATCGACCTAAAACTAGTTACTTAAGTATGTATTTATATAGTAAATAAAAGTAGATAAGCGTCGTGGTGTATGAAATTGCTTTAGTATTGAGTATTGAGATTGTCAGAATTGACAGATATTGTCTCAATGTGGAACTTAAAGGTCACATCACATCACTTTTATTATGCTCGATAAAATTACTTTGTAATGCTTTCTATACTTTGAAATTAAGTATTTCGAAAAATTTTCAGTTTTAATGTGTTACTTATTTTACGCAATCATGTTAGGACGAATATGCTCTCTCAAATCTTCTATCAAAAATTAGGGGTTACAATTTAAAAAAACTTCGATGACGTCACAGTGCAAAAATATCAAAAGATAAAAATTTTAACAAAACAAAAAGGTTCCCTTCTGAAAATAAAGTCGACGTAATCAAGCATTTATTTGAAATATATTCATGTAAAAAAATATTTTCGATGTGTATTACATAACAGAATGATTAAAAGACATAACATTTTAAAAAATTCGCAAACTCTAGAAGAATGTCATTGCTAGTTGACACTACACAAAAATTGAAGAAAAAATCGGACAGTGACATTTCACTACACTTTTTAAATTCAGTTACATTAGTTCCATTTATTTTAGTATCCATAACCTAGTAAACTTATTTTATAAAAAAATCAGCGAGAGTCAGTATTGAAAATAATTCTGAATGCATTGTTAGAAACAGTAACGAACATTTAAATAGTGGTTTTCAAGTTACATCTTGGCCAACTAATTCTATAAAATCTCTCTTAGTTAATACGAAAGACAAAGTAGAGGACAATAAGAAATCGGGTATTTACGAAATTAAATGTCTAGATTGCAATAAACAATATATCAGTTAGATAAAACGGTCTACAGAAACCCGGTATAAGGAACATGCGCCATCATCAAATTCAATCGACTTGAGAAATATAGTTTACCAAAGCATATGCTAGAGAATAATCATAACGTAAACACAGATTGTTTATATTTGATTAAGAATGTGCATAATTACCGTGAATTAGATATCTATGAAAGCATATATTCGTATTTCGAAAAACAGAAACCACTTGTTTAACGCCAAAGCCGGACAATTCAATAATTCCTGTCTGTTTGATCTCAGTACAAAAGTAATACACGGCGCACAAAAAGTTTTTGTATACGCAAGCAGGTACTTTAGGATAAGTGTTTAGTTTAAAACTAGAATACAATTTAAATTATGTGACACGAATCTGCAATGGATCTTTCCGTGGTTCCAGGTGCGACACTGTAATTAACTATCTGCTGATGACGACAACTTAGTTGTCGAAATACGTATATAGAATACGAAAAATATTGTGGAAAGGGGCAATATTAACCTTATTTGATTAAGCGAAAGAATTTCAAAGTAACTTTTATCTTTTGTATAAACAAACATCGAGTGGCAAAGCAAAAACAATTTTTAATTCCAAAAGACAATTCCTTACTTTTGCATAAAATTTAATCCATCGAATCTTTTAATGTCTTTTAAAAACCGTTTTGAATATATGAGAGTTACTTTTTTCATTTCTTACTCAAACTCATTGTCTGAGAACTTTTTTCTCTTCAACGCTTACCTTTCCGTAACAATTTTCTCCGGAAAATTGGAAAAGAAAATTGAAAATGGGGTTGCAGTACAACTATGTACACTAGATCTGATTTCATTATCGATGTTCGTTTTCTACGCCTCCTCTCTTTCCTCAGTCCCAACACGATATAGAGAATAATTACGTTATTTATACAATTTGACGTTTCAGATTGGATTGTAATCAAGTTAGTTTTGATGCCCTCGTTACCATCGTTTTTAACCGGAAGAAGAAACGAACGCGATGTGTACGAAAGGGCCTTCCCGGAAGGAAAATTTTAAATTTAAATCTCGCATTAAATTGGTTAATACGTGGGTGCAAACCCCCCCAATTCATGACAGAACTGAGCAGTTAGAGTGCTAATCAACGTCGACGAGCGACACCTCTTCGTAATCAAGGGTTTATTTCGGAAAATGAATGATTGTCGATAGTGTGGATGCCTGCATCAGACCCTTCACACTGCAATTTTAGGCTTCTTTATTAAAATTCAAAAACGAGTGTACTTACATATGTATGTATGTGATTGTTCCGAAGATATTCGCACGCAATAGTTATATAATCATTATAGGCATTGAAAATAATAGTATAGAACATTTTTGCCTGTATATATATATATATATATATATGTTTTCGAATTGCATAATATACCTATGTGAAAAAATGTCGACCACGAAAAGAGTCATATAACGAACAAGAGTTTGAGATATAAGGCAATTCATAAAATTGAAGATATATTTTACAATAACTGTGTATAAAATCTAGATTCATGCAGAGCAACCATTATCAATGACGAAAAAGTATTGAAAATGCATGAGAGTAGACAAAAAATTCAGAAGGTATTATTTCATTAAAAGTTAAGCGATCAATTGAATAAGAAGAAGTAAATATCCTAAAAATCGAAATAATAAAATACGGGAAATTTTACTTTAAAATGGAAACCTAGTTCAAAGAAATATTTTTTTTTTAAAATTTATTGTTCAACAAGTAGTAAATAGCAGAAATAAAGTAAATAACAAATAATAACTAAGATTCAAAAAATGCTGAAAAGCCAAAGAGAACTAATGAATACGGAAAAATAAAATAAAATTAATCTAAATAAAGAAACATATAATGTTAATAATTCAGGTTTAAGAAGATATAAACAACAATAAGTTTTATACTATATAATAAACGATTTCAGTGAAGGCAACAAAATTCCCAGTCTGCATAACTAATTAAGCAAATACAACTGTTTAAAACTACATTGCATGTATTTGTATAACAAAATAATACTATACAGCAAAGTGTAATAAATGTTAATCTTTTTAACTCTGCACGAACACTAGGACCAATTACTTTAAACCAATTTATTAATATGTCTGTACACTAGAAATTCATCTACTAAGAAAAATGTATTTAATTTAATACATAGCCCCTTGCCTATTCCCTAATATACTCAAATATAAATATGATCATAGTTCACGTTGACTTGTAGTGAATATATAGGAATATAGGTAGAAGGCGAGCAATTGAGACAGAATGTACCGTAGTTGCCTATCCCATCTTTCTATTTGTACCATTCTAAACTTGATAAAGATACATTATTATTTAATATATCGTTTTCATTCTTTATCAACCAAAACTCTAGACGAACGAACTTGAAAAGTAACATCCGTACCTGTGCGATCACATATTTGTCTTAAAATATTTTGAGATTCAATGTTTATCTTTTTCAAATTTCAGCATAAAGAGGAGTAAAAAAAGAAAAGCATAAAACAGCACAGTCATTGATTATCGATAAAATATTAAAAAAATCCAGATCAAACAGTAACTTTTAATTAGTGTGCTTCCTTTCATTGCTATGATTACAGCCTATTTATCGTTCTGATGAATTAAAGAGTTGTTGGATGGTATTTTGCGGTTTCTTAATCCATGAATTATCGATGCGATCTTACAATTCTTCCTAATTGGGAAATGGTTGCAGATACTTTGTGTACTAAACAAAATAATATTTTAGATATTTTCAATCAGGTTCTTACTATATGATCACGTAGGTCATGGAAAGATCGCAACTTTCTCACAAAGGCAGTTCGATATTCTGTTGTAACCGAAGGTTCCCCACAAATGGCTTCCATATTGGCTCTCACGTAAACATTTACGTGAGAGCCAATATGGAATATGGAATATATGGAATACTCCTTACAGTAGAACTATGATATAAACAATATCAAAATTCAAATAAAAAAACGAGTTTTAGTATTCTTGTCTGTCGTGTGTCGATGATTCATTACCAATAACCAATAACGTGCGGAATTGGAGTGTAGCTGCCGTTATATTGGCATCCAACGTTGTTATCTTAGTTTGCTAGAAGTTAGATTCTGATCTGTCGGCGTTAACCATTATAAATAATTATACGAATTTGTTGTCCTTGATGGTGCTTTAGACTTAGTTGCAGCGAGCTAAATCTTTCAAAACTTAAGGATCGCCCTCCAAATGCAGGTATTTGCAAATGAACAGCCTTTACTCGTTGTCGTAGTTAAAAGAATAAAACACCACTGACGATGACAGAAAAACTTACTAGCAAATACAGAGAATAATAAACTTAAAATTTTCTGTTCTTTTATAAACGATCGATAATCTCAATATTTTAGGGAAATGTACTTAAAATCTATTTATACTTGCGTAAAATCGGAAGAAAAACCAGAATGTGCCTATTATCAAACGCTTTACCTGAAATTAAAAAAAAGCACTAATTAATTTACATGCATATTGTAGTGGCTTTTGTAATGTATTAATATGAAAATATTTGAATTATATTTTAATATTTTCTTCCAGGGCTGTTTTCTTCCTGTTAAGCCTAGTAAAACAATACACTACTTTTGACAATACAAATTTTATTGGAATTTTACAAAACACGCCCTTCCCAGACATTTTGACATCAATGAAAATCAATTTTCAAAACAATTTGTATGATGTTTATATATAATAATAAGTAAGTGTTACAGAAACAAAAATAACAAAAATAGAATAGATTCATACATAAAAATTTGCTATTTAAAAAACTATCAATACCATAGGGCTCCATATTACATAATAATTCTGGGGGAGGGAGCGAAAAAGTAGAATAATTTCTAATTTCAGCTGGCAATTTGTTAATGAATTTTAAGCAACATGTGGTAAAGCAACTTTTACTTTGAGGCAATCTGTGCCACGGATACCAATAATAAAATTTATTTCTCGTAGGGTATCTATGTGAGAAAGAACTCTGTTAGAACAAGTACTTAAAGAACAGTAGCTTCAAGATATAAACTGCGAACACAGTCAAGAAACCATATTGCTCAAAGCAGCCTATACAATATTAATTATATTCAAGTCTGAAAATAATTCTGATCGACAAGCGATTCAAATTACAGCAACCACTCTGGTTAACTACCCGTACCTTATACGACTACAACTGACTGTCTGTTCACAAGGTCACATTGCCAGCGCAGAGAAAATCAAAAAGAGCTCATCTTGCGACGTAAAAAATTTACTGAGTTCTTAAATTTAGGTGACTCATCGACCACGAGGTCCAGAAAGTGGACCACGTGCTGCGCGTGGTAATCATAGCTATTAACTTCCAAAAGGTTAGTATATGTTTGATTTAAAAGTTATTATATTTGTACTAGTTTTACTTTGATTTATATTAAGAGAGTTACATCGCATCCAGCTCTCTAGGTGTGACAAATATGCACCACGGTAATGTAGCATTTTTGCCAAAAACATACTTGCTATCGGTATTGAAAATAATTAAAGTGGTCAGAAAGAGAAGTGATCCTTGAAAAACCCGTAGCCCTTAATTAATGATGCATCCGATATAAATTTGGTATTATTCGATGCCAGTCTTGTAGTTTAAGTCCTGCCATATAAAAAGGACTTGAACCGGGCAAGCGTCTATCCCCTCTCTAGTTTCAAAATAAATGTGCGATGATCCACACAGTCAAACTCCCTCGACAGGTCAAATATAAAATCACAGAATATTTCTTTTTATTCTAAATATGGCAATGTAAATTTCGTGCAATTTAAAGAGTTCAGTCTATATTTTTTTCCTTTGAAAACTATCTGGAATATTATGTTTACAAATAAAATGGTATAAACGTTTATAAATGATTTTCTCGAATATCTTGGAAATGTTGCCAATAGACTAATTAGTTTGCAGTTATTAAACTCATTTGGGTCACCCCTCTTGAAAATAAGGATAACTATAGCGTGCTTTAAAAAATAGAGAAAGACACCGGCTTCCAAGAAAGGGGTTCATTGTATGACCTAAAGGCTCAACATAAGTGGAAACACATTTCCTTAAGAAAATGAGATGTTATTAATACCCGGCGCTTTAAAGTTGCTTAAAGAAGTAATTAAGTAAGTTCATAGATGCCCGCAGTAAAGGAATAAAACGACTGACATATTTTGTATGCACTCCTTTACTATTGGAATGACTTGAAATGCTGCTTTTATTTATGAAAGTCCAGTTCAAACTGGGGCAAAGTCGCTCTAGCTAAATTACCAGTACAATGATTGATGATGCGCCATATTTCCTTACTTTGACTTATAGAACCCAGTATCCGTTAGTCATAGTGATTACGCCTTTTGCCATTAATCAAGTTATCAAAAACCTTCTTACGACAAATGTATCTTTATATTCATTATTAAACATTAGAACTTAAAAAGGAAATTAATTCTTTAAACGCAAGGAAAACAGCTGAAGGAGTTAGACATGTACATACTTTCTTCGAGGGAAAGTGCGCATTAAAACATCTAAGGAGTATGGTAAAAAACACGAGGTTCATCATTGCATTCATATCGTTCACTATGTACATCTTCCCAACTCTCTCCAGATATGTTATTAATGAAATATTCGACATTCACGTTACCGAACACATACGTTTTACTAAACCAATATTAAATTTTAAGGCGATACATCAATAATGTAATGCCTTTCACTTTGTGGTCCGAAAATATCGTGGTACAGTGCTAAGGTCCTTAAGTTGTAAACCAATGTAAAATAAAAGTAAATGAAAACGAAGTCTCTACTGTATTTGATACTCTTATGGATCTTGGAACAAAACTTTAGCGCCATAGGTTCGAAGAACATAACTTACATCCTAATTTAAATATGATAGAATAATTTCTCTACACGAAGTAATCATCAGATACAGTTTTTCAGTGACAAATTTTATTTATAATTATTTAACAATAAAATTTTAATTTGATATATATTTTAACAAACTTATTTTCTTAGGATTTTGTATTATCGCAGATTATTAGCGCCTGGCCAATATTACAAAGAAAGAACAGAAAGTTATCAATATGAACCAAATACAATATCGAAGAATGCTTAAGTTGTTGTGGACATCAACAGTAACAAATGAAGAAATCCTCAGAAAATAGACAGAGATCGAGAACTTTTAAGCACAACGAAAGGAAGAAAATTTTATACTTAAACACCAAGAGAAGAATATAAAAGAAAGAGTGTATAGCTTCTTAATACAAAATAATGGAACGGGTTCCATAGTGGGAAGTTTAATACATACATAAAAAGATGAAACAGAAACAGAATGTGTTTTGGAAAAAAAAAGAAAGAAAGAAAAATTCACATAACTAACGAAGGTCTAGGTTGTCAATAGACGCAGGAAGAAAAGAAAGAAAAATCTACCTGGCTGGACAGAGCTAATGGATTGAGCTTATGTTCTTCGTGGCCTAACATGAAAAACCCCTCTAGATGTTTTTTACTTACTCATGTGAGAGGATGAAACAAAGACACAACGGAAGAAAACATCATTCACTCGTGAATTTAAGAAATCACTCGACGCCTTTAAATTTTAAACCTGACTTAGGATGCTTCACTATTAAACATACATGAAAATGGGTTTCCATGCGAGAAGTTAGTATGAGTCATACACGTTGAAGAATAAGGAAGAAGCGAAGCGTTTCTTAAAAAGAAATGAAAAACTGAAGATCTCAAAGAACTCGGGCAATTCAAATACACTACAATTCCATTAACATCAAGTGAAAACTAACAGGTATAGTTAACCTATTGATTCTGATGGCTGATGGTAATATAATCGCTAAATAACTAAGATAATGAACTTAGAGAGGATGCTACTGATAAAAATAACTTTATAGGTTGAGATATACAGCGTAATACATTATACAAGCGGTAAGACATACAGCACAAAATACATAAACGAAAAGATTATACAGCTACAGCTAGCTAGGAATTAACAGAATTATTAATTAGCGACTGTACAGAAACGGTAAAAAAACAAACCCGGGAAAGCAAAAGGTAGGCGTACTAGAAATAACATAAAGAAAAGAATTAATCTATCAAAGGAGACTTAAAGGCACATAAAACGGATGTGCTTTTCTAACACGAATAATGTAAGGAGATTTAATTACAAAGTATATCGAAAGGAAAACAATCACATCAGGCAAAATGAAGTTATAATTACTAGCAGGAGAAGGAGTTAGCCGTTCCGTACAGCAGCAAAAAATAAAAAAAATTAAGAAAATAAGTAAAGATTACATGTTGGTACTATTTTAAACATAACAAACTCTTGAGGACAGAATCATCAGAATTTTATCCACGTAACCGTGAATTACAATTATTGGATTCTATAATTATACCAATCACCAAGAATGATCATGAGCCGTTTCGACAAAATCGTCAGTTACTCTATGTCCCTCGTGGAGGGATAAATAACTGGCGAAAACAGAGGAAAGTTGGAGCTCGCGTTAAGAGGCTTGGAGTAACTTCCATGAAGACTAGATATAAGAAATATTTTCTGGTATTGTAAGTGAGAAAATCCATAATCTGCAGTCCATTCTCCACTATCACTTACTTTCCTGACCTAGTCTACCACTGAAGTTAAATCCCATTAAGCATATTTAGTATGAGAATACTTCAGAAACATTCGTTTGTTTCTGACGAATACCGAAGACTTCTAGCAATGAGCACAGTAAGCATTATTTCGCTAGTCACGTCGCACTGCTATAATATAAGCTCATTCTAAAAATACCATCCATGCTCGCAAAAGCTTCTTTATCTTGGTTTCTGGGTTGGAACAGCGGTCTCGATACTTCTGCAGGCGATGTATTCGTTGTTGCAGTGAAACTAATTTTAGTGCAACAACGGAAGCAGTTGCAGCAGTTAAGCCCTAAAGAAGTCTCAGGCAAGTGTAGACAAAGTGGGTAGCAGAAATACCGAGGGCGCTGTTTCAAATCGGAAGACGAGATGAAGAAACTGTAGACAACGACCGAGGATGTCTAAAGGCCAGATATATTAAAGCATTCATGTTTTGCATTAAAATAAATATTTTGATTTTCTATAAACATAATTTTTTACTTATATTTTCTTATATTGTATTAAACATATTGTTATTTATTATATTCATCTAAAATTCGAGGAAAATAAATACCGAAAACACTAGCAAAACATTACTCTTTTACGTGATTTGAAATTCACCAAAAATTGAAGTAGATAGGGTTCACGTATGCTACAAAATGGTTTTCGCCAAAAAGTATACGATGTTTTCATATTAAATTGTTTCAACGGAGATCGTTCGATGCAGTAGCAAAGGCGATTTCTGGTTAGTAAAATAAATAATATTTAAATAAAGGCACTCAAAATTGATTCGGAAAAACAAAAACTGCGTATACACGTTTCACAAATACATTTACCCAAATAGATTAACTCATAAATACCTCCGTTATCTAAGTTGTACATTAAAACTAAAAATAGTTCTAAATGCAACAGATGAGCTCGTAAAAGCTACTGCAACTGTGTGGATTTAAATATGAACGCGGATCTTGTTATGTTCGAAATAGCGGCCGTATAATATTATCGTCTTAAATAATAAAAATTCACTTGTCGAAAATATCTATCTATCTAAGAAATGTGAGTAAATTATCATTGAAGAATACTAGTAAAACGATAAATAAAAAAAAATATAAACTGTTTAGTTGCAAGTCATCTCCATTGCTTATTTCTTAGAAAATAGACATTAAGTTCAGTAAAATTACCAACCCTGTACTTAATATGCATTAATTGCATGGAAACATTTGAGAAATATTTTTAAAGTGGACGATGCAAACGTGTTTTAATATGGTTTTTTGAATTTAAAAAATGTGAATCTAGTAGTGAACTCAGAAAATGAACTTTGTCCGGCTGACCTTTGAAACTTCATGACATTAACATCGATAATTGGAATCAATTTCATATTCAACATTAGTGATACATGAAGAAACGTTTAATGTAACTCATACGATAGTTCTAGAAGGTATTCACAGTTTAGGATTTTCTCTAAAATATTTCAATATATGTTCACATAATATAGCTTTTAGTAGGTTATGAAAATTATCTATATTGGATCGTTTCTAGCAAAATTAGGTTTGAATCAAAATTGCTGTACATTTAATAATAATAATATAGAAATTCATGCCTTCACATACCTCCAACAGCTCAATACCAATTACAGAGCGATTTAAGATCAATATCCGTCAGCATTCGCTTAAACGAACGAAAACTACGAGAAAACTTTCCCGTACAGCAGGCCATCAGACTCGAAGAGGAGACCCCCGGCGTAACAAGCCAGTGATTTATCACTGAACTATCATCCGGCACTTGATGCGCAAGATCATCACCGAAGATGACATGTGACATATACTCAGATTGAAGCATTATTGGGGGTTTCGAAGACCTCGATTCAAAAAATTTTGCGTAAAAAATTAGTTTCCCGTTGGATACCGCATCCGTTCGCCGAAGAGCAGAAAGCAACTAGGGAGAATTGGTGTCAAAAAACTCTAGATCGCTTCAACGCCGGAAACTCTAAAAACGTGTACAACGTTGTCAGTGGTAATGAATCTTGGATATATTCACACTAGCCAGGAAATAAACGCCAGTCATCTGTTTGGGTTCTCGAAGTATCTCCAAAAAGATCGCCGCAACATTTGTCTCAAAAAATTACAAGTCGAAGAACTGTTACAGCCAATTGGTATACAACTATTTGTTTGCCGCAAGCCATCACTGAGCTTCGAAAAACCAACCCCGGACGACGAATCATCCTACATCAAGACAATGTTCGCACACAACACGCAAGACAATTGAATTTTTGACGCAACAAAACGTCGAATTGTTGGACCATCCTCCGTACAGTCCGGACCTAAGTCTCAATGATTTCTTTGCCTTTCCGAAACTCAAGAACGGGCTGCGTGGTCAAAGGTTCCAGTCATCAGAAGGAACAGTCGCTTCAAAAACGCAATTTTGACTGTATCAACAAGCTGCTTCTAGAGTTAGTTCGAGCGCATGCAAAAGTGCATTAATCTACGTGGAGAATACTTTGAAAAACAATGAAGTCTTTAAAAGCTATCTACTGTTTTATTCCAGTTTTATATGCGAAACTTAAAAGACAAAATTTAAAATTTAATCACATTAAAATCCAATGCTTATTAATGTAATGCATTTGTGACAAGCAATCGTAAAGAGAATAATTAATAGAAATTAGAATGAATATTTAAATACAATCCTATAATGACAGACATAACATTAAATTACATTAATTAGTGGAGTACGGTGGTATGATCAATCTCTACATGCGTATAATAACTAAAACACATTTATAATTTTCATAAAACTCCTACTTCATACCATTAGTATACAACAGACATATTCGGGAAAGAGATCATAAATTTCAATATAAATGTATTGTTGAAAGTAATTCCCTGTAGGTAAATTAATAAATTAGCGGTCATTTTCCCCACCTTCGCAATTATCCTGACTTTTGAATACTTACAGAATTTAAATAAATCTTATGTCTGTAACATATCACCTGTAGTTATTTGAGATGGAATATTATTAATATTTAATGAAATTTGCATTACTGTATCGCTAAGTTTGAATACAACGTTAAAAATATTCCTTGTCTGTCCTTGTCCATACTCTTCATCTTGGCTTCCGGGCTAGAATCGCGTCTTCGATAATTCTGGTACCTACGTTTCGTCACCACTGGTATGGAACATCTTCAGGATTAAACTGCTGCTACTGCTTTCGTCGTCACGATGAGACTGGTGTAACTATATGGTGGATGGGTCTATACCGAAACATTGGTCACGGGTCAACGGAACGTTACGGTTACTGCTAAGTAGTTTGAAAATATAGGATTGTCAGGCGTTTTGGGTAGGGCACAACTATCATCACGATTTAGGTTATTAGGGCGTTTAGAGATCTCAATAGTGTCACAGATTTTTTGGCCATAATAATGTCTAGTGCAGGACAAGATTTTTGTAGAATCGAACTAGATATGGTGCCCGGTTTCAAGCCTATGCTCAGCAAGTGCAGAACCAGCTACGCGCAGCAGCTTGATATAGCGCTAGTGCTCTGAAACACGAGTGCCGACAAATCGCTATGCTTCGCCAATATATACACTGCCGGACGTGAAATGTCTTCTGTAAAAAAAGTCTCTTGTAAAGAAACAGCTTTTTGTTTAAAATAGGTCTGAAAATTTGTAATGGGGTTTGAAGATGGTTTTTATGTTGTTTTTTAAGAATTTTACTGATGCGGTTAGTGATGCCTTGTACAGGGTAAATAAGCTTCTGAGAAAAGAAATAATGTATGCTGAGTATTTGGTTGTCAAACTCTAGGACAGAAATGTTTGTCTATATTCGGTTGAATATCATGTTTGGAGAAATTGTTGTTTACAAGTGAATTAGTGATGTGACTTAATTCCCAGGGGAGGTGTACTAGTCAGATATGTTAAAAGTTCTATGAACTCAGAAGTTGATGACGCTCTGTTTTTGGGCGGGACGATGATGAGAAAGTTCGTTTAGATTCCTTGTTGATTTAGAGAGCTTGATCTCTAATAAAATCAGAATCGGACAATGTTTAAGAAACGGGCAGATAATAGAACAAAGCTAAGAGAAATAATGGTAGAAGAAGGGCGGGCGAATTAAAAAATATCGGTCTAGAAATTAATATCTAAAAAGTTCAAGTTATAAAAATGGCAAATATAACGGATTTACTATTATACTCAATGACATTAGAAGTGTTACACCTAGAAGGAATAGTTTCCTGGACGTGATTTTTTGGTAATGTGATAAGCTTAAGTCAAGAATGAAACGATCAGATTTCCAAGAAATTTGATTAACATTAATTTGAAAAAAAATCAATAATGTGTTTGGCGACCCCGTAGCTGTAGACACTCCTGTACACGCCTAGGCATCGACAAAATAAGATGGTCGATGTCTGCTTGTGGCACCTCGTTCCAAGCAACTTGAACTTGGTGGATTAACAGTGCCAGAGTTTGTGGAGGATGGTTCAAATTGGTCAGTCTTCTCCCCATTATGTCCCACACATGTTCGATGGGATTTAAATCCGGTGAACGGGGTGGCCACGGCAAAACATTAACGCCAGCTTCTCGTAGAAAGTCCATAGTACGACGAGCAATATATGGACGCGCGTTGTCTTGCTGAAAAAGGACGTGTGGACGGCCATCTAGATAAGGCAATAAAGTGGTTTGTAGGACGTCATCAACATAACGCGCAGCTGTCATACTGCCCCGAATAAACAGAAGAGGTGATCGGCTTCCATATGCAATAGCCCCCCAAACCATTACTCCAACAGTCCTGTGCACATGCCTCTCAACAGCAAATCCAATATCACGTCGCGATTAGTCCTTCCTTTGACTGCAGAACATCGTCGTCAACGTTTGGACTGGTGCAGAGAACGGCAGCATTGGGAAGCAGAATGGCATAATCTCGTATTCAGCGACGAATCGCGATTCTGCCTAGGCATGGATGATGGCCGTCAGAGGGTAAGACGCCGTCGTGGAGAGCGACGTGATATTGGATTTGCTGTTGAGAGGCATGTGCACAGGACTGTTGGAGTAATGGTTTGGGGGGCTATTGCATATGGAAGCCGATCACCTCTTCTGTTTATTCGGGGCAGTATGACAGCTGCGCGTTATGTTGATGACGTCCTACAAACCACTTTATTGCCTTATCTAGATGGCCGTCCACACGTCCTTTTTCAGCAAGACAACGCGCGCCCACATATTGCTCGTCGTACTATGGACTTTCTACGAGAAGCTGGCGTTAATGTTTTGCCGTGGCCACCCCGTTTACCGGATTTAAATCCCATCGAACATGTGTGGGACATAATGGGGAGAAGACTGACCAATTTGAACCATCCTCCACAAACTCTGGCACAGTTAATCCACCAAGTTCAAGTTGCTTGGAACGAGGTACCACAAGCAGACATCGACCATCTTATTTTGTCGATGCCTAAACGTGTACAGGAGTGTCTACAGCTACGGGGTCGCCAAACACATTATTGATTTTTTTTCAAATTAATATTAATAAAATTTCTTGGAAATGTGATCTTTTCGTTCTTGACTTAAGCTTATCACATTACCAAAAAATCACGTCCAGGAAACTATTCCTTCTAGGTGTAACACTTCTAATGTCATTGAGTATATATTGGGTCTGGGAAAAAGTTCGTGGCGTTTTTCCCGATAGATGGCATTGGTTGCCGATAACTAAAGAACAACAAGTCACAGCGACACCACCGAGGGCTCGTTTTTTAGATGACCTTCCGAACGTTAGTTTGAGCGTAGAAACATTGTAATCGGTGCAGTGGTTGGAAAGTTATTCGCACTTGAAAATGGAGAAGAATAATGAGAAATTTCGCTATATTCTGCAATATTATTATGATAAGGGGAAGAACGCTGCGCAGGCTTGTGATAAAATTTGTGCTGTGTACGGTGAAGGTACTTTATCGAAATCTGTTGCGCGGAAATGGTTCGCTCGCTTTCGTTCTGGAAATTTCAATGTGAAAGATGAGTCACGTTCCGGTCGTCCAATCACTGAAAAATCTGATGAAATTCTTGAAAAAGTCCAACAAGATAAGCATATCAGCAGTGTCGATATTGGCATGGAGCTAGGCATTGACCACAAAACTGTTTTGAACCATTTACACAAAGCTGGTTACAAAAAAAAGCTTGACGTATGGGTTCCTCATGAGTTGAGCGTGAAAAACATGATGGACCGAATTAACATCTGCGATGCGCTGCTGAAACGGAATGAAATCGAGCCGTTTCTGAAACGTTTAATAACCGGAGATGAAAAATGGATTACGTACGATAATCGGAAGCGTAAAAGATCGTGGATAAAGGATGGTGAGCCGTCACAAGCGTTCGCTAAGCCAACATTGACGCCAAAAAAAGTGATGCTGTGTGTATGGTGGGACTGGAGGGGAATCGTCCACTACGAGCTACTTCCAACTGGTCAGACGATTGATTCTCAACTCTACTGTGCACAACTAGAGAGATTACGCCAGGCGATTGAAAGAAAACGGCCCGAATTGATTAATAGGAAAGGTGTTGTCTTCCATCATGACAACGCCCGACCACGCACTTCTTTGATGACCCGTCAAAAATTGAGAGAGTTTGGTTGGGAAGTTTTGATGCACCCACCTTACAGTCCGGATATAGCACCCTCTGACTATCATCTGTTTCGATCTCTGCAGAACTCTCTCAATGGAATTAAGTTGGTTTCAAAAGAAGCCTGTGAAAACTACTTGATTCAGTTTTTCGACCAGAAACCACAGAAGTTTTTCACCGATGGGATCATGGATCTACCAAAAAAATGGCGAAACATTGTCGATAATAATGGAGCATATTCGGTTTAAATGAATTCGTCCACGCGCCATGCGGGGACCAGTTGAATTTTACTAAAAAACGCCACGAACTTTTTCCCAGACCCAATATATATATATATATATATATAAATTATATATACTACAAGTACGAGATAAAAGATCAAGTATTCAGTAGAATAAATAAAGTAAACACTATAAAAACTTTCTCATAAAAGAACAAGAATTTGGTATTTATGTTAGCTATAGTACCGTTTACTCTCACAATAGAGAATTGACTACCTAAAAGACAAAGACAGTGTGAAAAATCACCAAAATGGATAAAACATAAATATGAGATAACAAATAATTAAATAATTAACATGCAATAGGAAAACTTAATAATCAACAATTAAAGGGATAATTACTTTGCAGGAATAGCAAGTTAAGATAACGAAAGTCAAGCCTAGAAGAGGCATGTCAAAGCAAAATTACAATGAAGGAATAGCAGAAATATCAAACACAAAAGACTGAGTATTATATGCATGTATAAAAAATTATCAGGAAAAGTAAAATATACAGCCATGCTTATATGTAGAGGGGGTAAAAGTGCACAGCTATTCATAAGACGTCCATCTCGGCAAA
This sequence comes from Dermolepida albohirtum, assembly GCA_031893035.1. Classification (NCBI taxonomy): domain Eukaryota; kingdom Metazoa; phylum Arthropoda; class Insecta; order Coleoptera; family Scarabaeidae; genus Dermolepida; species Dermolepida albohirtum. The sequence continues at coordinate 691,054 of JAVIWB010006284.1, read as the reverse complement.
CACGTTGCTGACAAAAACAGTTAAAATGTGTATAACGTCATAACTCAAAAACTGGTAACGTCACAAGTATATAAAATTAGAATAATTAGTTTACCTGTTTCAACGTCTTTATGAACTATTTACAGTTTGAAATTACTGAATTTATTCCATAAGAAGTTTCCATAATGTACATACGAGCGCTAGCTATAGCATTTCCAACCAAACGAGTCATTTAGTCGAAGAAAATACGTGGTTTGTTCAAAAGGAAAGGTGAATTTTGAATTTTCGCTCGCTGTGTACATGCGATTATCGAAATTTTTTTTTGTTATGTTGGTACACATTTATTAATCATATGCTGGCATTACCAGCCAATTTGGATTAGTAGTTTGTTGTTGATAACTGAAAAGCTTAGTCACTTTTGTGTGTGTTCTTCGATTTTTGACTTTTGAAAAAAATAGATCAAAGAACATGTATTAAATTTTGCGTTAAAAATGGAATAAAGTGCTCCAAGGCACTTGAAATGTTGACTGTGGCATTCGGCGAGTCTACTTTATCTCAAAAAAGTGTTTATAAGTGGTACAAGCGCTTTACAGAAGGCCGAGAAAATGCACGCCAAGTTCGATCAAATGTGAAGGCTTTGCTCACTATTTTCTTCGATTACAATGGCGTGGTACATTATAAGTTCTTGCCAACAGGTCTTACGGTTAATAAGGAATACAACAAGGAAGTTATGCAACGTTTGCGTGAAGCAATACGGCTCAAACGATCGGAATTGTGGAAATAAAATCATGGATTCTACATCACGATAATGCACCAGCTCACACATGCTTGTTCGTGATTTTTTGGCCAAAAACAACACCCTAATCAGTCCTCAACCACCTTATTCACCAGATTTGGCTCCCTGCAACTTTTTCCTATTCCCAAAACTGAAGAGATCAATGAAGGGAAAGCGTTTTGTCACAATTGATGAGATAAAGTCAGAATCGAAGAACGAGCTTATGGCCATACCGAAAAGCGCATTTCAGAAGTGCTTCGAGGATTGGAAGAAGCGCTGGCATAAGTGCATTATATCTGAGAGGGATTACTTTGAAGGGGACAAAATGGATATTGATGAATAAATAAATACTTTTAAAAAAAATTCAAAATTCACCTTTCCTTTTGAACAAACCACGTACATACCTACAAAGCAAGTGACAGTTCTCTCTATACATTCGACAAAGAAATGGATTCCTCAATTATATTCCAACTACTGCACATTGATGAGCCTCAAGATCATATGAAAATGTCGTGAAAGACACAGAGAATTGACAACGTAGTAAAAATATTACAGCAAACACAGGAATAACAGAAACTGAAAAGACTGGTAAGCTTGCAAGAGAAGTATCAGCCTCTTTATATATTAGACCAGAACCTGTGCTGAGAATGTTGAAATGCCCTGTCCAGAAACGGTTAGGAACCGAAGATCAAAACAGAATGTATTGAAGGAATAATTCTAAGCACGAACATGGAAACTTGATGTAATAAACCATAAAAGGGCTAAGAAATTGCTTTCACTAGAATGAAACCAGTTTAGAATAGTAACAGGACCTTTCCGTTTGACGGATATATTGTAGATTGATGGATATATTGTAGACCCTGATTAAAAATTGTGCAAAAGAAGTTCAGACATGTTTAGCTATGTATTGAAAAGATATGAGATACTAGATTACAAGAGACATGCCATTTATAGGCAACCTAGAGAGGATTCGATAGCACACAACTGACCTGCCATGGATTTGTACAGACAATATTGTAGGAATTCACAATAGTACAAATGAAGCTACAGTGATTTTGAAACTATTACAGTTAAACAACCTACATGGAAGAAAACGAAAATAACCCTGTATTTTTTGTCGGTCAATACATTTATGTATTGGTCGAGAAACAGAGAGAGGAGATATGATATTATTCATTATTTTCTGTATCGAAAGATATGATAATACACTCTGAAGGAATTGTTCATTAATAACACAAATCAACCTGACGATCCGTGATATCGGTGAAACATATGTAGTTGATAGGGTGTTATTAATAATAGAATGATTCCTTTTAACATTCTTTAATTGGCATAAAGCCTAGATGTAAGTTTCTGTCTATTATACACTGGAAACATAGTCTCCGATCTGTAAGATAGAAGCGTTCTTGCTTTGTCGGTCAATACATTTATGTATTGGTCGAGAGGGAGATATGATATTATTCATTATTTTCTGTATCGAAAGATATGATAATACACTCTGAAGGAATTGTTCATTAATAACACAAATCAACCTGACGATCCGTGATATCGGTGAAACATATGTAGTTGATAGGGTGTTATTAATAATAGAATGATTCCTTTTAACATTCTTTAATTGGCATAAAGCCTAGATGTAAGTTTCTGTCTATTATACACTGGAAACATAGTCTCCGATCTGTAAGATAGAAGCGTTCTTGCTTTGTCGGTCAATACATTTATGTATTGGTCGAGAGAGGGAGATATGATATTATTCATTATTTTCTGTATCGAAAGATATGATAATACACTCTGAAGGAATTGTTCATTAATAACACAAATCAACCTGACGATCCGTGATATCGGTGAAACATATGTAGTTGATAGGGTGTTATTAATAATAGAATGATTCCTTTTAACATTCTTTAATTGGCATAAAGCCTAGATGTAAGTTTCTGTCTATTATACACTGGAAACATAGTCTCCGATCTGTAAGATAGAAGCGTTCTTGCTTTGTCGGTCAATACATTTATGTATTGGTCGAGAGAGGGAGATATGATATTATTCATTATTTTCTGTATCGAAAGATATGATAATACACTCTGAAGGAATTGTTCATTAATAACACAAATCAACCTGACGATCCGTGATATCGGTGAAACATATGTAGTTGATAGGGTGTTATTAATAATAGAATGATTCCTTTTAACATTCTTTAATTGGCATAAAGCCTAGATGTAAGTTTCTGTCTATTATACACTGGAAACATAGTCTCCGATCTGTAAGATAGAAGCGTTCTTGCTTTGTCGGTCAATACATTTATGTATTGGTCGAGAGAGGGAGATATGATATTATTCATTATTTTCTGTATCGAAAGATATGATAATACACTCTGAAGGAATTGTTCATTAATAACACAAATCAACCTGACGATCCGTGATATCGGTGAAACATATGTAGTTGATAGGGTGTTATTAATAATAGAATGATTCCTTTTAACATTCTTTAATTGGCATAAAGCCTAGATGTAAGTTTCTGTCTATTATACACTGGAAACATAGTCTCCGATCTGTAAGATAGAAGCGTTCTTGCTTTGTCGGTCAATACATTTATGTATTGGTCGAGAGAGGGAGATATGATATTATTCATTATTTTCTGTATCGAAAGATATGATAATACACTCTGAAGGAATTGTTCATTAATAACACAAATCAACCTGACGATCCGTGATATCGGTGAAACATATGTAGTTGATAGGGTGTTATTAATAATAGAATGATTCCTTTTAACATTCTTTAATTGGCATAAAGCCTAGATGTAAGTTTCTGTCTATTATACACTGGAAACATAGTCTCCGATCTGTAAGATAGAAGCGTTCTTGCTTTGTCGGTCAATACATTTATGTATTGGTCGAGAGAGGGAGATATGATATTATTCATTATTTTCTGTATCGAAAGATATGATAATACACTCTGAAGGAATTGTTCATTAATAACACAAATCAACCTGACGATCCGTGATATCGGTGAAACATATGTAGTTGATAGGGTGTTATTAATAATAGAATGATTCCTTTTAACATTCTTTAATTGGCATAAAGCCTAGATGTAAGCTTCTGTCTATTATACACTGCCCACATAGACTCCGATCTGTAAGATAGACGCGTTCTTGCTTTGTCGGTCAATACATTTATGTATTGGTCGAGAGAGGGAGATATGATATTATTCATTATTTTCTGTATCGACAGATATGATAATACACTCTGAAGGAATTGTTCATTAATAACACAAATCAACCTGACGATCCGTGATATCGGTGAAACATATGTAGTTGATAGGGTGTTATTAATAATAGAATGATTCCTTTTAACATTCTTTAATTGGCATAAAGCCTAGATGTAAGTTTCTGTCTATTATACACTGGAAACATAGTCTCCGATCTGTAAGATAGAAGCGTTCTTGCTTTGTCGGTCAATACATTTATGTATTGGTCGAGAGAGGGAGATATGATATTATTCATTATTTTCTGTATCGAAAGATATGATAATACACTCTGAAGGAATTGTTCATTAATAACACAAATCAACCTGACGATCCGTGATATCGGTGAAACATATGTAGTTGATAGGGTGTTATTAATAATAGAATGATTCCTTTTAACATTCTTTAATTGGCATAAAGCCTAGATGTAAGTTTCTGTCTATTATACACTGGAAACATAGTCTCCGATCTGTAAGATAGAAGCGTTCTTGCTTTGTCGGTCAATACATTTATGTATTGGTCGAGAGAGGGAGATATGATATTATTCATTATTTTCTGTATCGAAAGATATGATAATACACTCTGAAGGAATTGTTCATTAATAACACAAATCAACCTGACGATCCGTGATATCGGTGAAACATATGTAGTTGATAGGGTGTTATTAATAATAGAATGATTCCTTTTAACATACTGTATTTTAATGACTTAAACCTATCAAAATTAAATAGATACTCACTATATAGAAACATAGAAAGTAAGAATCTGTAGACACATAGACACATATTAAACTTCACAATTTGATATTCTCTGATGAATTAATCTATTCACATGTAGTTATACAAACTGTATTCGACAATTTCTTATCTATAACTTGACACAAAATTAAAATATTTTAATACTAATTATAAAGATAAATAATAGGTTATGAATTCTGTATAATTTTAATAGGGTCTGATAAAATTAAGCATCAAAGAACATTTTATTTTCATATATTTTCACATTGTTAGGATCAAGCACCTTAATTAATTATATTAAAACCATATTCTTATCTGAGAGAAATTTTAATCAAGAAACCAAAACTTCGAACAAGAAACACCCATAAATAATCTCCTAACCGAAAAGAGAGTAAAGGGACGATACAATAGGGCGACGAAGGAGAAAAAGTCCTGTATATAAATATTGAACCCCATTTTGGTAATAACTAATTACTAAAAGATACTGAACTTGTTCAATAAATTACGGCGATATGACAAAATGGCCGTAACAGACGGGAAAGAGGATATTTCTGTTTTTGTGTCGTGTTTGCTGGGGTCGTTTGACTTAAATGTAGTTGCTAGTAGGTGCCAAGGATGAACCACCGAGTATCATATTTCCGCATGCTACTGGCATCTTATGATTTACTGCAGACGAAGAAAATAAAGAGGATAGTCTATTGCATAAACAAGCTCTAAGGCAACCAGTAAGTAAAATGACAAAACAAGATGTACATATAAGAGAATAATACACTAATATGTTATAAATATTTTAATTAAATAATGACATTACTATTATTGTGTTACAGGTATATATTACTCTACATAACTTTAAGTAACTTCACTGGAAAAGCTTGACAGATGAATAAACCACTTTTTTTAAATTAAGATATACAAAGATGATTTGACTGAAAATGAAATTCAATTCAAAATGAGCAAATGAGTTAAGGTATTAAGTTTGTTATTATTTTTTAATATATACGCGCTAAAGTGTATTATGTCATTTTTGTCACTTTTAGTCTTCCTCAAAATCCTTAATTCGGTTTGGAGAATAAGTTAGCTAAATCTGGCGAACAGGATGTGCGAACTACAATATAAAATCTCAGCTGATCCAATTCTTCGTGAATAACTTGACAGGTGTAAAAAATGCGTTATGGTGAAAGAGAATTTTTTGCATGGGCCATTCCAGATGGCTTTTCATAAATTGCTTTCTTCAATTTGTGCAATTGAGCGGACATAGTAACAGTTAACGACTTGGCCCCTTACAAACTGGTGTATAAAAATTATTCCGTGCAAATCCTAATAAATCGTAGCTACAACTTACTCGCATATGGAAATGTTTTGACTTTCTTTTATGAATGATATATCCAATGTTATAATTGCCATTTGAATTCAAAAATAACAAGTGCAGTTACTAATTTTTTCCTTCTTACCCAGTGATGAAAGCATAAAAGCGAATAAGTGGAGCCAATATTTTCAATCTAATCTGATCCTTTAATGGTACACCAATTCATATTAGCTTGCGAGATAAGAGAGAGTGAGATGAATTCCTGTAATTTTTTAAGAACGAAAATTACGATCTATTTACCTATCATATATTTTCAGGCTATATACGAGTGTGCGTGGCGTAATTTGTTCTGAATTCGGTTCTTTCACCGATTAAGGTTGTGTCTTATTACAGCGTATTTTTTTTGTAAAGCATTTTCATTTCTTGTCGTTTTTATACTGTTGGACTTAAGTGGACAGTGTACGGCTGTGAGATTTGGAGGTTCTGAGAAGACTCCGTAACAGTGTGCGACGAAACAGATTGTGGCAAACTCCACCATGACAATGCATCTGCTCACACAGCCTTATCAGTTCGCCAGTTCTTGGTTAAGAAACAGCATGGCTCCTTTGTCCCACGCCCTCTACTCATCTGATCTTGCTCTGTGCGACTTTTTTATTTTTATTATAATGAAGAGGAACATGAAAGGACATCGTTTTAGTGACGTGGAAGAGGCGAAGATAAAACGACAGAGCAGCACAGCAAAAACAGAAAAACGAGTTCAAACCATGTTATCCATCGGTTAGACAAATGTATAAAGTTAATTGGAGAGTATGTTGAAGGTGTTAAAAAGTCGTTTTGTCAAAAAAATACAGGTTTTTATAGAGAACTTCCAGTTATTTTTGGGTACCCACTCGTATGTATAAGAGGCGTAATTCTTAACAAATACATGTTCGAATTATACACACAGGGCGATTTTGATACAGTGTGAATAATATATAACAAAGATATTGTTTATTGCTTAATTGAACTAAGCGCAAATTTAATTGTTTGCGTTCTTAATGGATTGTTTGATATGGTAAAGCGTGGCATTTGACCGTAACCACTTTATATGTATAAATTTATACAACGCTCTTGCCCATCAAGAGCAGGAATTTAATTTGCAGTATACAGAATCTCAAGCTAATCAGATTAGCCAGTGTAAAGGCAGTTTTCAGCACTGTGACCTGTACAAAGAACAAATATTAAATTTGACTTTGCAGTAAACTTAGTTGTAAACGTTAAACAATACGAGTGTCTTATCTTATTAGAAACGTGTAAATTTTGATATTTGCACTGCTTCTGCGGCTATATGAAATATTTTCGTATTTTGTATGTTTGTAGCAGCTGCGATGGTTTTTGAACTTGTACATTAACAAACCTTTCTTTTAATGACATGATTTTCAAATTAAAAAGCGCTTTAGCGTCATAAATTTTAAAAAGTTGGATTCAGCCTTCAGTAGATATGAAAAATTATATACGCACAATATTCAACACAAAATCGGGGTTCCTTTCGCCCGATAAGAAAAATAAGAAAAAACGACAACGTTGTTGGTGTTTTTTTTCCTGGAAAAAGAAAATTAATTTTTTTTAACGTAATATGAGGAAGGGGTGGATGCATCGATCTCCTGAATTTAAAAAAAACAACACCAGCTCGGAATAAACATAGTATTTGTACAGCGGTGAACTGTACGGTATACTATGGTAAGATTCATGACCAAAAGTCGTCCTATAGTGTAATAACGTTCCCTTAGTGGATAATATCGTACTGGAGAACAATTCAAGCCGTTGTGAAATGTCAGAGCGAGGCAGATAATTTTTTTGCAACATATTATACTAGATAAATTTAGTTCGTATAGCAGCACTTCTAATATTTGCATAACTCCCGCCCGCTGCATGTAAAAACATTGTCATCTCTCTAATAAAATGAGTTCAAAAAAAAACACATTGAAGTTGGCCATGAAATTTTGACGTATGTTCTAACTAAATACACTTTTCTTAATTGACGAATATAAATGTTGTTAGTGTAATTTAGTATATAAAATGCTGCAACTGACATTTCACAGATTTATATTATTCCAACATGCATTTGGCGTCACAAAGAATTGTTTATTAGAGGTGGTAAAACAAATTTATCTGCGTCGCTTTAACACACAAATCTATATACATACATATATATCCTATATTGAATTATTCTCCAGTATTATTACAAGTGAACATGATATTATAACATTCATCATATAGTTCAGACCTAATGCTCAACGACTTGTTTTTATTCAAGTGCAAGTGTAAGTTGCCAGAAATACGCAGAAATAAATGACACTAAAAAAATTAACTGCGATATTTTAAGAAAATGTAACAAAATTTACAAATTAACATATTCTGTTCGACTGTATTAGACCCAGTATTAAGGGAACATTCGTCGTGCACATGCAAAGCATTAGAAAGTACTAACGCATTTCAATGTAAACTTTTTTCACAATAATTAAAATTAAAACAATACAAGTTCGTATAATACAGTAAAAACCTATAAATATTCAAAGTAATTTGCTAATCTAAACCAAGAAAATCAGCATAGATCAGTATGTATGTATATATACATATTCATGTGAGATTTCATACCACTCCGCTAAACAGTAACACCTTTTATTAGTATTACAGAACTGCTAATGTAAGATAAATTACCATATATGTACATACACAACGGACATTTGAATACAGGTATTCTCTTACAAGTGCATACAATTGTTTGCATGTACTAAACGCAAAGTAATGCGGTAATAACTAACACTTAATAAGGATTTATTTACAAATCTTATAATTAAATTCTGTCTACCTACACCAACATGGGTACCTCTACAGAACCGTTCTACAAATAGCGAGAATAAACTTCTTATTCCATGGTGTAATTATCCATTATTTAAACAACATTGTAAAATGCGAATTGTAAATACTTTCAATTAATACATTTAAATTATATTTTTTAAATAATATAGTTTATTATAATCAAGACAGGTCTTTAATTTCTTAGATCACTTCTGCTTACTATAGGAGGTAAATTAACATTAGTATGGTAACCTTTGTATTAGTAGAAAAAACACAGCAGGCCTGTGCTTCTCTCTTGAATTTTTAGTTTTACAAAGAACAAAGCTTTTCTGTTTTCGTATGTCTAAAACTCCTTTTCTACACATGGTATTATTAATGAAAACGTGAATGGCGTATTGGTTTTTATCAAAAATTAACTACATCTGTAACCAAATATATCGGATTTTTTTATATAACATGTCCATGTACATAGAAAGTGTTACGATATTTATTATTAAATCGAAGAAAACTTAAGTTAACAAAAACTACGTAGCCATTTATCGAATTTTATGTAAATACAGACCAATGTAATAGGAACATATTCAAAATATTATTAAAAATGACATTAAAATTGATGAATTTTAAACAAATACTATTTATTGAAATACATTAATTTTGATTGCCATAAACATAATTTAAATTATTATTAAATAAACATTAGCAATTTGACTTGTTAATTTAATATACATATGCGATTAAATGTTTTTGTGTATATTAAACACTTTTATAAATAAATAAAAAATTATTTATTTTTCAATTAAATATGTAAAACATAATTAGAAAGTTTACAAATTTCACATCGGTAATTTAAACTAGTTAAATACCAGATTAATTAATGCAAACCAAATTTATTAGCGTGAAAGCGTCAATATTTATATTCGACCCTATGTATATATTTGTAAAGTGTGAACGCCAGAGAAGTCTGCTCGAAAAATACTTTGTATTTATACCTTTTCTCCAATAGTAAATGCCATTCGCGTATCCTTTAGTAACAGTTATGGAAAATTAATTACCATTATTAATTTTCCATAATTGCTGTTCAAAAGAAATTGATTTTTCTATTTTAATTATACTTTTTCTATAATCAGTATATTCTTGTATTAAGTGAATAATTAATAATTAAATAAATATATTTATTACATAAATTTATATATGTGTTAGTACCTTAAGAGAGGTATTAACGTTCTTGATAATACACATTAAGAAAGCAATGAAAATAAGAAGAAGAAAGATTTATACAAAAAAGTTAAAACTTTAGCTTTTGAGACTAATTTATTCTAAACTAAAGAAACTCTACCTAATAAATAAATATAGTACGAGCTTTATAATTTTTTCATTTTAACTGCTTAATTACTTATGATTTGTTATAGTAGAGTCTTTCCAATTTTCATCTTATATTACTTCTACAACGAAAGCGAATCATATTATTTCATTCCGAGACCCTTATAGATAAATTGCAGTTTTCATATAAAAACAGTCTTCACCTTGTATACATACACAGTGATAAACTATGCTAGCCATAATATTGATAAACTAAAAAAAATATTTAAAAATTAATTTGAGTCGAATCTAGCAAGGGTCCTCTGTGACCTATTTGGAATTGGTTGCAAAATTTAGAGCAAATTTTACTTAGAACAATTCACGTTTGTTTATTCTACCTGCGTTATAAAATTACAAAACTAAAATTACAAAAACTTGTTTCAAAACCAAATAAACTATACTAAAATGTAACATCAATAATTTGCCGTTACAGTTGCTATCTCCTAAACAAGCAATAAAAACATTGTGTTGAATACAAAAGAGTTTTTCTTGATAGATTACATACCCGAGTAATCAATTATGTATTTCTAGCATATAATTATAGGTTTTTACGATGCTAACTTGAAAAGTTCTAATTCTAATCGCTTAATCCGTCCTATATGTAATGCAGAAATGTTTGAAAACATTTCTCTTCTTCTCTGGATGGGAGTTGAACCCACGACCTCATTCTACCGCGGATTGTGCCCTAACCATTAGACCACGAAGACAGTTCATTCGAGTCCTTCTAATACGCCATAAATTGCATAATGCAAACATTTATTAAATGAAAACCCACGGTAGGTTCTTAAATGCATATAACTGTACGCTTTACGTATTAGATATACGATGTAAAAAATTAGAATTCTTGAATTTTACAAGAAACTATTATTAAAGAATAAATAATATAACAAGTTGAAATCTTTTTAATGTATAAAAACCAACACATATCGATATTTAAATATAAACAACTTAAATTTTCAATATTTTGTATGACCACCTTTCTTTATTATGGGATCCTGCATTCTTCTTGGTAGGCTTTCCATTAATGAATTATTTAAATTTTCAGGAATATTGTACCAGTTTTCCTGTAGTATGTTCCACAATTCCCCCCTTCACACTTTTTTCTGTCAAGATAATCCCACACATGTTCAATAATATTAAAGTCAGGACTTTGAGGTGGTCATATCATAGTCTGCAACACTCCATTTGCTTCCAGCTGTGTTAAGTAAGTTTTCACAAGTTTTGAGGTATGCCTGGGATCCTTATCTTGCTGTAAAATGAAATTATTACCAATAAGTCGCTGCCCCTGATGGTATGGCGTGTTCTTTTAATAGTGTTCCTTACTTCTCACCAGTTAATTTACGCTGTATTTTTACAATTTCAGCCACACCTGCTGCCGAAATACAACACTAAACTTGGATATTGTCTCCTCCATGCTTTATGCATATAATATATAATGTGTAAACCTGGTTCTAATAACGATTCACCAGGGCGTCGTCTAACATACTGACCTGTCCGTTCCAAATAATTGATATTTAGACTCGTCAGTCCATAGTACTTGTCACTACTCATTATATCCCTAAGTTCCGTGGTCTCTGGCATATTTTAATTGTTTCCCTCTATTACCTCGTTGCAGTAAGGGTTTTCTCACGGCCATACATCACCTCAAGCCTGATCTGAGCAAGTACCGCCTTACTGTTGAAACATGTACCGAAGTACCAGATGTTCACGCAAGATCTTGAGCTTGTTCTGCGCTAACTTCCTTACGATTTCTTAAGGAACTAACTTTTAAAAACTGTGCATCAGCTTTACTGAGTTTTTTTAGACGTCCACTCTTTGGTCTATCACTTGCACTGTCGGTTTCAGTCATTCTTTTTATTGTTTGGTGCACGGCATACTGGGAATATTTTACTATCTTTATTATGATATTTTTACTTGGCTATAACCCTCTTGGTGTGAAACAATAATTTTAGTTCTGTCTAGTAATGCTATTGTAGGCATTTTCTATCTACTATAATAATTTACAGCTCACAATTTTTTCTTAAAATGTAAATATCACTCGTAGGCGCGTTTTTTGAGAATCTAAATATATTTTATCGTGGAACCGCTCTGCATCGTTTCTACTACTGAATTAAAAACAAAATATTATAAATAAATAACTCTCCCTTGAAATTTTATTGCAGAGCATTTATTACTTTAATCCTCTTATCAGGCGGTCGATCTCATCCCTATGCAAAAGCATGATGTTATAAGCTTCGAAATTTCCAGTAATTATATTTCTACCAATAAGTGAATTATGCTTGGAAAGTTATATTAAAAATTATAAATTAAATTAAGCCAATAATTATTAGTAAAAACGTTTTAGTAAATAAGTTTTGGAAAATCTTGTTAGGTGCTTCTTTCTTTCTTTCTTTCGCGCAGTACTGTATATATATATATATATATATATATATATATATATATATATATATAGTATGTTGTCAAACACCCCAGGCAAAAAAATAATGACGTTTTAAAGAATCTCTTCCGCACATTCATTTCGTTTATATTGTTTGGTAAGTTGCACAATCTTCTGCATCCTTAATTAATTATGGCATGGTAACGAACTATCAAAATAAATATACATGTATACAGCAAATAAATATAGCTTTAATAAAATGTTTCGAAAAGCAATAAAAATATTCAAAGACGAGCTAGGATTGAATAATTTCATAAAGATTTAGTGCTGTTCTCAATTGCTGTTTACAAGACAAACAGATGACCGCTGCTGTTAATTAATGAACTAAAATTATTATACTTCGTACATAAATCTGCTAACATTCTGTATATACTAAATTCCTCTGCATAAGATTCTGTTTTCTAAACATCAATTCTTTATGATCGTGCTTACAGCAACAGTTTATAGAATAAATTTATTACAACTGTAAGACATTCCTTGCACGAAATAGAATAAGTTTTCAAATAAATTTCAAAATGCATGTAGTTTGTCTTCTGCGAGCGTCTTTTATTTAAGTCCGTCCATATCAATTTAGTTTCTTCAGACGTAAAGCTACTGTTGTTACTAAACGTCGCCGAGCACTCAAACGTAAAATACAGCAAAATAAATAAAAGAAACCAAAGAAAAAGACGGTTCAGTAGAGTGGTCGACTACGCAGCATTGAATTCTAGTTACGAGGCGCTGACATTGTAACACCAGCGCAATAGTTTTAGAGAGAGTGTGTATCGTCGCTTTTGTTTCTGGCAATATCCGCACAGACAGAACGTAAAGTGTGAAAGTCTAAGAGAAACAATGACGTACTTTAACAGCAGAACAAACACTGTAAAAGAACGAAATGGGATCAAGTCTTTACTCGGAAACGCAATTGCAACAACAAACCGGCGGAAGTTCTTTGAACTATAGCTGCATGATCGGCGCTCAGTTTCATTTGTTAGAATGTGACCGATAGAAACGTGCAATTCGTGCGAGCAAATGCGAAAGTATTCGGAATCGCGTATCGTTGTAATTAATGCTGCATGGATCGAAGGCTAAGGGAAAGTAAATGATGAGTATTTTATGGGTCGAAATACTCCACTTAGAATATATACATTTCACAAAAAAAGATTTATCTCGTCAGCAATATTATCAGATTAGCACATTTGCAATTAAACTTTTCTGCATAAATGAGTTTTTAAGGAACGAAACGGTTAGCAATATTTGAAAATATTATATTTCTAAACGTTAGTTGATTATTCGTGCTCCTTCGATTTTTATTATCGACTAAAATTATCACAATTTGCGATGGAACCAAGGTTAACATCTGAAAAGAGGTAAAATTGAAAATTGATATTGATTTTCATATTTTATGCACACCTACCAGTAAGCGAGTAATAGTCGAGCACAATTTACCTCCAACGAAAGGAAAAAGCCTGCAAATTAACTTGCGAATATGGAAGGAGCTGTGTTCGACAAAAAGGAATAATTATTGAACATAAGATGAAAGAACACTAGAGTAACTAAAAAAAAATCGGGGAATCGGCGATTGTAGAACATGTATACGGAAACATAAATTTCTCAAATGTTACCTATTGTAAACAATTATCAATGAAGAATATTTAAAGAAGCAGAGAAACTTTAACCAAGAAAAGTGCTACAAACAGTAACTTCTGGGAGAATCAGACGATAAGGTCATCAAAGGACCACTTAACTGGCTTCATTTATAGCCTCATCTTAGAAGAAAATTGTATATTGGTGCAACGCCTAACGTATTATACGGCATCGTAAAAACTATACGACCTATTATTTCTCTTATTAAATATTATTGTTGATGTACCCTAAGTAGAAACACACTGATCCATTCATGAGACCCACCTAGATGTATCCTTCGTTAGACTAAAAAAAATGCCTAATTTTTTTTCAAGAGCAGTTAGTTTTTCAGAGAACAGTCTTATTTAGTATATAAATACATATGTAAATTGTAACAAAATATAGAATTCTAAAATAAAAAAATAACAGTTTTATAAACTGATCAAGTAGGTGAAAATAAAACCTCCAAGTTCCATTTTACCCACTGTTCCCATTTTAAATATTCAATCGCATCTTCTTCAATCTTCTTTTTCAGATTCATATCCATGCATGTCGCAATGTTAGTTACTGTCATCATAATTTTCTACTAGTCCTCTGAATGTTTCGATTTTGCATACTGATTAACATCTTTGTTTCAGCACTATACTAGAAGCTCTTAATAGTCTCGATATAAAATAACAGACACTAATAAATCTGAATCGAAAACGTTAACTAAGGGAATCTCTGTTCTAGTTCGTCTTCTCTTAACTCATCTTTATTTGTTTGCTTCTACTTTGATTGGTGACCGTGCTATTCAGAACATTGCAAACAGAAAAAGGTGAAATTGGGACAGTAAATTTCAAATAAAATATTTCAATAAAACAGTTTCCATTACTCCCATAACAGGTCCGCTTAAGGCAACATTGTGAACTCCATTCTCAACAATTACCAATACATCATTTCAACGTTTGGCATAAAAGTGAGTCAAAAAAAATGGTACAACTGGAGTCATAGCTTCTTGTACAAGTAAGACAAATGGTAAGGTAAGAGAAACATTCAGCAAACGAAAATATCCTAAAATAAGCGTGTAAAATAATGCTTTTATAGTAAAAGGTTTTGCCGATTCTAAATTAACCAATAGATACATTCGGTCCATTGATAAGAACCTTGTACTATTATGAAAACACGTCATGGCCAACAATGCTCGAACGAAGGGAAAGATCTTTTCAGCAGTTCTTAAAAATGTAATGGTAAGAACAATGGAAATCTAATTACTATAACGACCATACGACAATACAAATGAATACTATATTATTAAATGTTGCATAATTTTTAGTAAAATTAGCAATAAAATTATTTCCAAAGTATATTGTGTAAATTATAACTATTTGCCAAAATAAGACAACAATAAAGTAAATTTCTCATTTTTAAATACATTGAACACCATAATAAAGGAAAGATCGCAATACAGTCATCATAAAGAAGGATAATTTCCTATGAAATTTCAGCAAATGTAGACTAATTGAATGCATTTCTCCCGAAGTGAGCGAATGTAAGTATATTGTGTAAATTATAACTATTTGCCAAAATAAGACAACAATAAAGTAAATTTCTCATTTTTAAATACATTGAACACCATAATAAAGGAAAGATCGCAATACAGTCATCATAAAGAAGGATAATTTCCTATGAAATTTCAGCAAATGTAGACTAATTGAATGCATTTCTCCCGAAGTGAGCGAATGTAAATGTAATCCGCTACTTTGCCATGTATAAGAAACTGTGTTACATAATTAACTAATTAATTTCCTCAGTGCAATATAGTAAATATTACGCAAACGTCCTACATTCCGCGCTCTTCATTGAGCGCAATAAATTCCGCTCCGTTACGCTCATTTAACAACGATGAATGAAACGAAGTTAAAGACGTTTTAAATATAATTCTAGGAAAAAGTTACTCCAAAAAATATTGAAGAATATGATGAGAGCATAATAAAATATCATGTCAATTGTATAATTGTATTTAATACTGTTATCAAGTAGTGTAAATTTATTTAAGAAAAAATATTCATTGTGATTCATATAATCAAGAGCAATATTTTGAAGTAAACTTATACCTAATGTTGAACAAACCTCCGAGTTTACAGTAGCGTACAGCCTCACCGGGAAGGATATAAATAAAATAAACAATATAGGCAGCGATTTAAAAATGTATTTACACCAGTCGCAGTTAGCAATTCACTTTGTGAGGTTTCTTCGCGTCACTGATATGATACAAGCTACAGGCGACGCTTGCACGATGTCCGTCGTTGGTTAGACGAAGAATTGCTCAATCTTACTTATTACAAATTACGTTAGATGTTATCTATACGAACAGAGGTTAGAACCGCCTAGCAAATATACGATAGTAAACGAATTAGGTTGTTGATCTCGTGGTAAAGTATAGATACTAAGTACATATATACATATAAACGTACGTAATATGTAATAATACGGTAGTCAAAAACGATATAAGTATGTACATAAGTATGTAAAATTAGGTATAACAATGGTTTATTGATATCTTTCGATGAAATTATAACGTTCTACTTAAAATTAAAGTTATAGAAATGCAAAAGTAAATTCCAATAATAAGTAATAATAAAAATGGATATGCCAGAAATCCTTGGCATTTAAAATTATAGAAAATAATATTATAATTCCGTCTAGATTCAATAGATACAAGCTCAAATAAAATTGTAATACTGTATTACTAATAAAAAAAGAAAATATTTATATTAAGAAGAAACGGCGACAGTACATTCTACTCCTTACAAGCAATTTAACAATAAAAGCTGTGAACTAGAGCCAGGACGATATGTATTCAAAGATCTTCGTCGCCTACCACTAACGTGTCTGATTCTAGCAAGTATCCACACTATATAATTACGTTCGGCGGAGTTATAGTATTTGTTTAGCTATTATTTTTACTGTTACTGCAGTTCTTCGATAATATTAATTTTTTCTTCCCAAACGAAAGCATTTAACTATTCTTGCAAGTAATAATTTGTTGGAATTATATCAGAGGAATGTAGATTCAACCTATTGTTCGATTCTGAAAAACGTAACTCAAATATTATTGCATATGTAGTCTAATAACGTGGAAAATAGTTATCCTACAAGGATCATATCTCTTAAAAGGTAACTAAAAAATCTATAGTTTTAACAAAATATATTGCTGTTAGCAAATTAAGCAAAGTAACAGATTCAATGAAAATTTACTATCATCATCAGTAATAGAAGAAATAATAGCAATTGAATCAGTAGCCACACGTTACACAAGTTACACAACTCGACCCAACAAAGAAAACAAAATTTTGCAAAGAAATATATTTATTTTTGAACATAATCTTCAATAAGTTCGATACCCTTTTTATAATAAGAACTGTCTTGCTCATCAAAATAGCCATTAACTGTCGACATCACTTCTTCATCGTCGGAAAATCTTTGACCACTGAGCCATTTTTTCATCTTTGGGAACCGAAAATAAACCTAAATCTGGCGAATAGGCTGCATGATGTAGCAAATCAACTCTAATATTCCCAAAAAATCGATGCTATGACCTTGCTTGCAGAAGAAACGGTCTTCGCCTTCTTTGAAGCCGGTTCTCCCTTTTGAGTCCATTGCTTTCACTATTCTTTTGTCTCGGGTGTGAAGTGATGGACCCATGTTCCATCTATGGTTATGAAACGACGCAAAAATTCTGCTTTGTTGCTGTGAAACTTCGCTAAACACTCAATTGAAACATCTTCAGGACACTGTTTCTGCTCGAGTGTGAGCTCACAGCTTCCTATGCGATGTACCACACTTTTTGAAATGTCTACTATGTCTGCTAACTCGCGCATTTTCAGTCGACGATCATCCAGTACTGCTTTGTGGATTTTCTTCACCATGTCTGGAGCCGTGACCTCATTTGGTCGACCAATACGATGCTCGTGTTAGCAGTTCATACGACCTCGTTTAAACTCGGCTACCCAATATTTCACTGTTGGAAACGAAGGAGCAGATTCACCCAGAGTAGAATCCAGTTCAGTTTTTATATCGGTTGAGCTAAGGCCTTTCAAATAAAAATATTGTATCACGTAACGATTTTCTTCATTTTTACAAATTCACTGAAAATGTTCACTATTGATGGCTGCCAAACAAAAACTAGACAATGTGGTGTCTTCAAACTCGAAGCATATACTTTATAGATTCTGTACTTTCTAATACAGTGATATCTTTCAAACAACTACCGTCATCTCTAGGTCAGGCCGAGGACTTATGGGACCACCCTCGTACGCTAGTGTTGTAGAACATATTTCTCTACTCCTTATGACAATATAGTTGTCGAAATGCATATTCAGAAACACTGTATAGGGGTGTGCAGTTTTTAGAAGAAACGTGGAAGAAATGGTTTGATGGTTAGTTACGAAGAATATAATGCATAGAATGTGGTGAAAATTATTTTGGAAGATTATAAAAATGATAATTCTACTCCAAGACTTTTGTACTTCCATTTGTGTTAGTAAAGTAATTATTATTTATTTTCGAAATTCGGTAAATTACACAGGCCAACACACATTTTGGTGCCTGTGTTTTTTAGCTGTTCCTGCGTAATTTTTGGATACAGAATGTAAAAAAGTTCTCAGATTTGGTCTATCAGATCTAGTTTTTGAGATTTTTTAAAAAAATTGTGTATATATTTTATGTTATAACTGTTATAATATATAATATTACTATTGACAATTAAAAAAACAAAGACACATGGTATCTGCTTCTGGGTTTCCGGGCTGGAACCGCGTCACTAGTATATCTGCCGACGTTTCGTACCCATTTGTATGGGACATCTTCAGGGCTGAACAACTGCACTACCAGCCCGGAAACCCAGAAGCAGATAGCATGGGCCACGACCGCGGAAGTCTACGTACCAAAGACACATGGATTTAAGTATTTATTGCAAAAACTTAATTTACATAATTACATTAGTCACTAATCACATAAAAATCTTCTTTTATACGACTTTCTAGAATGGAGTTTACTAGGGCAGTCTCGCTGAAGGCTCCAGCAGTAGTCCGCCATCATGTGGCTATCCCATCGTCCTTGATAACGATCTTCCATAGTTTTAATATCCTGATGGAATCTTTCCCCCTGTTCTTCACTACAATCACCTAAGTTTTCTGGAAAACGATCTAGGTGGCTGTGGAGGTAGTGAACTTTTATTCTCATGTTACAGCCTAGAATATTAAAATTTGAAAGCATAGTTTCCACTAATTCTACGTAATTCTCTGCTTTATGATTGCCAAGAAAATTTTGTACTACTTGAACAAATGAACACCAAGCGTTAGATTCAGTCTCGTTCATTGATGTGGTGAATTGTGGATCTTTAACAAGTTGCCTTATTTGAGGACCATCAAATATACCAGCTTTTAGTTTTTCCGTGCTAATGCCAGGAAATTTACGTGATAAATACCCAAAACAATTTCCATCTCGATTTAAAGCCTTCACAAATTGCTTCATTAAGCCTAGTTTGATATGCAAGGGCGGAAGTAAGATTTTTTCTCTTGCAACCAAAGGTTCGTTGATCACGTTTTGTTTTCCTTGAATCATGACATCTCTTGAAGGACATCTTTTTTAACCCAGTGCTCATTTTTATCTCTGCTGTCCCAAAGGCACAAAAAAACAAGGATATTTTGTATAACCACTCTGCTGTCCAAGGAGGAAGTTAACCATTTTTAAATCGACACAAATTACCCACTGATGTTCTTCGTATTTGATTTTTCTTAAAACTAATGCAATTGTTTCATATTCTTCCTTCATGGTAGTAGAATGACCAATAGGAATTGAGCCATATTTGTTACCGTTATGTAAAAGAACACATTTTAAACTACGTTTTGAACTGTCAATAAAAAGGCGCCAATCATTTGGAGTGTATTCAGGCAAACCCATTTTTTCTAAGAGCCCTTTTATATTGTTACAGAATACCAAGTCATTATCCAGAGCGAAAAAAGGCAGCAGATCCTTATCTCTTTTACGATAAAATGTAATATTAGTACCTGGACAAAGTAGATTTTTTTCTTTTAATCTGGCTGCAAGTAATTCAGTGGATTCTTTTGAGAGATTCAGGTCTCTTATAAGATCGTTTAGTTCTTCTTGATTGAAACACTGCGGAGTTGCTAAATCTGCTTCAAAATCGCTGTCGCTTTCTGATTGAATTCTTTGAACTTCGTCAGACGTTGATGTTTCTGTATCATCTTCTGTCAGTTCGGGTAGACTGCTAAATGATGGAACGGGTATTTCTTCTGAATGCGCTACAGGCCTTCTTGCAGAATCTAGATCAGGATATGTCCATATGTGTCTATTGATTCTATTTATGCCTTTAATATTAACGAGACAAAAATAGCAGTCGTCATGATGGTTTCGCGGTTCTTTCCAAACCATTGGTACACCAAACTTTAGGCACTTCCTCTTTTCAGTTGTCCACTGTCGCAAATGTTCAACACATATTTTACATATGAAATGTGGGGCCCAAGATTTATCTTGATCTCCTAAATGAACGCCAAAATAGGCAAGATAAGCTCTTTTCACAAAGTCAGAAATCGTTTTTCTGCTCTCTTTCAAAGTGTATTCACCACACACATAACAAAAAACATCGGGATGATTTACACAGGTACGTCTGCTTGTGGATGCCATTGTTTCAGTTTAGTGTCTTGATACTACAAAACTACCAAAATTTACACAAAATGATAGCACAACTTTACCTGGGAAAACTCAGTAATATACTAAATCGAGTACAGCCAAGCAGGTATAGAAGGATCGGGTCATAGGCAATTACAGGTATAAAAGTAATTAAGAGCAGTGTATTGAGTAGTTCCTAGTATAGGAACATTGGGTCAGAGACAATTCCTGGTCTCCTTTTGACTAATTACATTCTGGGAAATTTCTATTTTGACGATTAAGTACATATTTATCTCTTTATTTGTTGTCACTTTTTCAGAAAAAAATATCAATTAACCTGTAACCTGTATCTCAAAAACTAGAGCTGATAGAAAAAATCTGGTGGCATTTTTGGAATCAGCACATTAAAAACATTTAAAATCAGATGTTAGATTTCCGGCACCAAATTTTCTTTTCATTTTGTTACCCTGTGTTATTTTTAATTCATTTTCATTTACGAGAGCGGGTCAGTAGTTAATGAACCCGACAAAAGAGAGCACCACTAACACGCTTATTTGCTATTCACCTTGACAATCCTTCGAAACCAAGCTGTCTCGATCGTAAGAAAGTTTGTTATTTCAATAAAAAGTGTTTTTAATTTATTTTGAAACATGGAAAGAGTGGAGTAGCAATCTCAGATCTTGTTTCTAAAAAACAAGATAAAGAATAAAATCAAAGCTGAGATGGAGCCTGTTCACGGAGATCAATTCCCATTGATTACAACCATAAAACGATGAAAATCTGAGTTTAACCATGAACAACGCAGTGAACTCCCAAAAGACGTGCGTAGTCCAGAAATTATTAATATTGGGTTGGCAACTAAGTACTTTCGGTTTTTACTGATAGAGAGCGTTGCTTTATTTTTTGTATAACGTATGTTAGTGCTGTACTTTACCGTTTGTCGTGTGATACCAGTCACATTGACGTAACTTCAGAAGCAAGTAGTGCGTGATTTTTATTAAAGCTATTAGTTGTGGGTTAATTTTAAATTGAGTGCAGAAACGAACATTTTCGACATATTTTACTATTTTATTTCTGTAAAGGAAAAAAAGCTACTGCGGCTCACAAAAAGATATGTGAAGTTTATGGTGCTAATTGCTTAACAGAGCGCACGTGTCAGAATTGGTATAAAAAATTTCGTTATGGAGATTTTTCCCTCAAAGATGAGCAACGTTCTGGTCGGCCTATTGAAGTTGAAGACCAAATCAAAGTCATAATTGAAGAGGATCGTCATATAACTGTTCGAGAGGTTGCGGAGAGGCTACATGTATCGCACACAACAATTGAAAAACATTTAAAATGTCTTGGGCTAGTTAAGAAGCTTGATATTTGGGTACCTCACGAATTGAAAGAAATTCATTTAACACAAAGAATCAACTTTTGCGATATGCACCTTAGACCCACCCTTTCTTAAAAAGAATCATCACTGGTGACGAAAAATGGGTCCTGTACAGTAACATAGTTCGAAAACGATCATGGAGCAAACACGATAAACCAGCTCAAACCACATCGAAAGCTGAATTGCATCCAAAAAAGATTATGCTGTCAGTTTGGTGGGATTACAAAGGTGTTGTGTTTTTTGAGCTGCTTCCAAGGAACCAAACGATCAATTCTGATGTTTACTGTCAACAATTAATAAAACTGGATGAAGCAATCAAAGAAAAACGGCCAGAATTGTCAAATCGGAAAGGTGTCGTTTTCCACCAAGATAATGCAAGGCCTCACACATCTTTGGCAACTCGTAGGAAACTATTGGAGCTTGGCTAGGAAGTGATGCCACATCCCCCATACAGCTCTGAGTATAGCACCATCTGATTACCATTTATTTCGAAGTTTGCAGAATTCTTTGAATGGTAAAATTTTCACAAATGACGATGGCCTTCACTCGCATCTGGTTCAGTTTTTTACTGATAAGGACCAGAAATTTTATGAACGCGGAATCATGCAGCTGAAAGAAAGATGGCAAAAGGTCATTGAGCAAAATGGAAAATATGTAATTGATTAAAAACTATTCTTTGTTTAAAAAAAAGTGTTTTATTTTATACTACAAAACCGAAAGTACTTAGTTTCCAACCCAATAAAATACATACATCATATAGTACTAGATGACTGTCGCATAAAATTACGTGTAGTAGTAGAAGCTCTGCACATTTCATTAGATCAGTGCTTTCGATTTTGAATAATGAATTTAGTATGAAAAAATTATGTGAACGATGGGTGTCACATTTAATGACTGTAGACCACAAACGCGAGTGAAGGCGACTTTCAGTCCTTAATATAGCAAAGTCAATATACCACTTTTGGGTGGTGTATGTATACCATTACACTCAAAACGAAATAGCAATCGAAACAATGAGTGTGTTTCCTTTTTCCTAACCTGAAAACTTGGCTCGATGGCAAGAAATTTGGATCGGATAAGAATCACTGACACTACTTTTGCATATTTCTAACGGTTTGATGAAGCTTACTTTTCTAAAAGAATCAAACAACTTGAATATCGATGAATTAAATACAACGAAAATAGGTAGAAAAATAAAATAATTTTTATTTGCGATTTCTTGTATAGGCTCATTAATTTCAGATTTGTCCTGGTATGAAGCTGAAAAATACATATAATATGGTTATTGAAGAGAATAGCATAAGTGGACAATGCTTTATAATTACATTAATTAAAGGTATAACAAATACATATAACTACTATGGTTATAATGCACATAAATATTTCACCTAGCAAAACCGATAACTCTTAACAGGGGAACGAATTTTGCTTAGAATCAAATTATTGCACAGGAACGATGTACTCCATGTAGCAATGTATGGTTTGTGCCAGACCTGAAACGTTTCGCTCGAAATGATTTCTTATTGTCTGAGCAATAGTGGTTTGCAACAGTGTTCTTTAAATTTAATACTCGACTAGATCCATTTGGATGGCTTTTATAAAACAGGTCTTGTTGGGTAATGAGACCGTTAAGGAATATCACGGCAAGGTGTGCCAAGTTGAACGTCTATTGGTTTTCAGACGAGAGAGCCGACGTCCATTAAAATTATTGTAATGCGGCACTTGCAAAACGGAAGAGACGATTATATCTTAGTTATATGCCCCGATAACAGGAGCAATATTCTTCATGCCACTGTGCACTTTATTGTATCTGCAGTAACTACTGGGAAATATTGTTAGTTTTTAAGAAATATGAAATAATGATTACAGGTTCTTAAAATACATTTATATATTATACGTAATGAACTGTTCATTTTGCTTGTATAACATGTTCTTCTGAACACAATTTCCCAAATCTATTATTGGTTTATTTTAATCCTTTTGTATGTTTTAGGCATATAATATTATAGTAAGCGTCAAAGTTTTAGTGAGCTCATTACAGCAAATGAAAACTTTAAACAAAATATAATATACGATTGCATAATATTCGACAACACTAGGTTACAAAATTTAAGGCTGTATAAAGGGTACTAGGAAAGTTTTGCAATACAGCTTTGTCTATTCACTTTTTCAAAATAATTTCCTCTAGACGCAATACACCTCTCCATCCTCCGAAACCAATCTTTAAACCAGTTCTGCCAAGTTTCACTAGGGAGTAAAGCACACTCGTCCCAAGCCCGCAGAAGGTCCTCATCACTGGAAAACCGCCTCCCTTTTAGCTTCATTTTCACATGCGGGAACAGTGCAAAGTCGCAGGGAACAAGAGGGTGATCGCGAAATTTCAATCCTATCGTGGTTAAATATTCGGTGCAGGCTTTGGCACGGTGAGCTGGAACATTATCGTGATGAACCAGGCGCCCATTCTTGACTTTGACCGCAAGTTCTTCATAGATCAAGTGACTTTAGGTAGGCACTGTTCAGTATACCACTTAGCTGTGACTGTCTTTGTGTCCAAAACGACGCGTTCCACAATTCCACTCGATTTGAAAAATACAGCTTTCATTTTCTTGTTTACAGATCGGGACTTTCTGACTGCGGGTCTATCCTCATCATCAAAGACCCAAACTTTGTTTTGAGCTTTGGTCGGCACATCGTAATAGTACAGGCAAGTCTCGTCACCTGTCACGATGTTGTTTACATACCGAGATTGTCCCTTAAAAAAATTTTAGCATCTCCCGGCACCAAGTCATACGTCGTATCATCTGCTCTTCAGTCAGTCGATGCGGCACCCAGAGGGAACAAAGTATCTTCACGTGCAAATGATCATGCAGAATCGAACGAATTGCTGGTGCATTTAGACCTGAAGTGTCCTCTATCTGTTGGTAGATCACCCGCCTGTCCTTGCCAAGCATTTTCCTCACAATAGTAACATTTTCCTCTGTAACTGACGTCCGTGGCCTTCTTGGCCTCTCAGCATGCTCCACAGTTAACTTTCTCCTTTGAAATTATCTATATCGCCTGAATATCGAAGTGCGATGTGGACAAACATCACCTAGCGCAAGAGTAGTTTCTTCGAACTACTAGTCTATGTTTAAACCACGCACGAAATTATAACGCAAAACTGTCCTTATCTCATTTCGTGCCCACGATGCCATCGCAAGCACTTTACAGTCTCACTGCTAATGAATAACTGAGCCCATCGGCATGACGCGGCGGCTACCCTTTGTGAACAAAAATATTTTTCATCGAGTACCAAATTTATAGAGCTTAGAAAAAAGTATGGTGAAGAGAATTCAGAAGTTTAGAGACCATAAAAAGATTAAACATCAATATTACCCATTTTTTAGTACGCTTCCTGTATGAGCTACTAAACGACTAATATTTGTTCCTAGTCAATGCAGTGTGGAATAATTTTGTTTCTTATACAAGAGCAAATTTGAGTTATAGTTTTACAGTATAAAATATTTTAAAGAAACAAGAGACATGAAAGCTTCATTTAAATATTGAGTTGATTCAATGTAAAAGCGTTGTTTCTTATGCAAAAGTTGAAAAGGCAAATGTTATGAATAGAAATTTTGCAGCACCAAATTAGTTTAAAGTAGGAATCAGCAATATAATCTCTTATTTTCTAGATCACATGTTAATTAGACTACTGCGTTAGCGATAGTCTAATAAAAAGTCGAATTCTAGCAGAACGGATACAAAAAATTCAGAAAACTTAAAATGCCTTTCTACTATTGTAAATTTTATTGGCCAAAAAAAAATACATTGAATAAAATTAAATTAGAAAGGAAAAAAGGAAAGCAAATCGAGATATATTTATAGTGGGTGTTTTTTAATCTGCATGAAAACTATCGATATCGATAACTATGGTTTGACAGCTGATAATGTCAAACTGTATTGGCATTTCTATTCAGTAAGGTTTTGCAAGTCATTATGAATCATATAACATTGGAACAACGCTTCCAAATTGTGGAAATTAACTTTGAAAAACATAAATTTGTTCGCGAAGTTCATAAAGCACTTCGTCCATTTTACGGTCAACAAAATCGACCTAGTGAGCAAGCAATTCGTGCAGTTATTGATCGTTCAAATCGATTCAAAACTATCAACAAGACAAAGAAATGTGCGTACCGAAGAAAATATTACAGCTGTAGCGCGAAGAATTGAAGAAGACACTGAAACGTCGATTCGTCGTCGTTCTCAACTTGTTGGCCCTTGTCCTTCGACTGCCTAGAAAATTTTACGTAAGAATCTTGGCTTATGTGCCTATAAAATACAGCTCGTGCAAGAATTGAAGCCAAACGACCATCGTTTGCGTTGCATTTTTGCTGATTGGGTTCATTTGAAATTGCCCGAAGATGAGCATTTTTATCAAATAATTGTGTTTAGTGATGAAGTTCATTTTTGGTTAAATGGCTACGTCAATAAGCAAAATTGCCGTATTTGAAGCGAAGACTCAAGCAGTTAACGACTCACCACTACATCCATTAAAATTGACAGTTTGGTGCGGTTTACACGCTGGCGGTATCATCGGCCTTTCGAAATGAAGAAGGAGCTACCGTTACGGTGAATGGCGACCGCTATCGAGCCATGATGACTGAATTTTTATTACCAAAAATTAATCAGCTAAACATCGACGACATTTGGTTCCAACGAGACGGCGCAACTTGCTATACATACAGCACGCTTAACAATCGATTTATTGCAAAATTAATTTGGTGATAACTTTATTTCCAAAAGCGGCCCTGTTCACTGGCCCCCTCATTCGTGCGATTTAACGCCTCTGGATTACTTTTTATGGGGCTATGTTAAGTCATTGATTTATGGCGACAAACCAGCAACTCTTGAAGCATTGGAAGACAATATTCAAGCCACCATTGGCGCCACACGGCCATATTTATTGGAAAAAGTAGTCAAAAATTGGAGTGATAGAATGGACCATGTATGTCGCAGCGGACGTATGCCGAAAATTATATTTAAAAAATAAATGCCATGAAATTATCTACCAGATTAGAATAAAACAATATCATTCCGACAATATTTCTATCTTGTATTATCATTTTAAGTTCTCAAACTCTTAGAAAAACACCCTATATAAGAAAAGTAAGCAATCCCAGGATCTTTCTACTGACTAAAATCAAAAGAAAAGTTGTTAAGTGAGCATTTTCCGGTGCTAATAACTAATTTTGTCCAATAATGGGTTAATGATGGGTTAATTCGTAAATCATTAAGTTCACATTGCAGGAATGAGATTTTACGGAACTGCAATGGTATATTAAATCAAGATACCGATGTATACACAAATTTAATAATAACTTGATATGTCCCGTATAGCCTGTGTTTACGTTAACGTTACATTTTCATTAACATATGTATGTCTAATTGAACCAGCGATACATACTCTAGAGGCGGCTCGTGCAAACTAATACACAACTGTATGACATAGCTATAAATAAAATCACTCTGCTGTAAACCTAGTGTAACACGTGAAAAAATTGTCTGTCTGTAGTTGGTAATATAAAAAATTACAGATTGGAACATTTTTCTCTTCGCATATTGATGACACTTTTTGTATTTATGTGCTAAATGAACATTTTAAATAATGAAAATATGTTTATCAATGATAAATAGCAAGCAGTAAAGCCAATCTTACATTTTGCCAATCCAAGTACTCTGTTGCCAACTGCGAACGAATGTCATTAATTGCACGGTGCACAATGATAATTAAAAAGAGAGACTTACATTAAATTAAAAAAATACAAGACATAACAGAAGATATAAAAACAGATTATATAACTAACAACAACAGAAAACAAGCTAAGATCTGACCACGAAACAATAAAGGAAAAAATGTCAAAAATGAACATACGCATATAACTACATGCAATTGTGGCGAAAACAAAGAGTTGAAGACGTGTAACATTATTCGTGATATTCATCACAACATGTACAGAAAAAAATCTGCGAAAACATGTCATCTCCTTGTTGAAAACCGAAATTTAATAATATAAACCAACATGAAGAACGAAAATGAGTAATCCCAATTTCAAAATAAATCGTAAAATCCAAAGAATACAATTAAAATCAATTTTGTTTTTAACTCAATAAAATTAATAAGATAGAGACGCAACATGCTACTTTATTAGGGAACTTATAAATGATAATATTACCGCTCTTACAGGGAAGCGAATGGCGTAAGTGAGAACAATAACAAAACCAATTGCTTAAAACAATAAAACCATTCTACAATAAATAAACACTATATTCACCTGTAACGCAAACTGAATAAATTAATTAGTAGGGATACAAGCGCGCGCACACAGATACAGGCAGATGAACATACACGCACACGCCTACATGTAAATTCCAATTGCACACCGAGAAATTGTTTAGGATTATTTGAGGGTTAAATTGTGTAGATTCGTCGAAGTTACGGAGAAGTTTTAGCTGGGTGAAGTGTCTGCATTGAAGGTAAATATTTAATTCGAAAACAGGTCGTATTTGATGTGCTTGGAGAACACGAAAATCGGAGAGCGAGGCCGGTACCAACTTCCTGTCACGTAAATTAAGCAAAGAATATTGTTAATTGCAATTATATAATGGTCGGATATATTCTGTATCTTTATGTACATAACTTGTACAGGTGCAAAAACACATATCTATTTATATACATAATAATATCGGAACTGAAATACAAGTACGTTATCTTTGTTGCGATTCTTCGAAAATAAACGAAAAGTAAATGCATGATACTAATATTATATAAGTTGTAATACAAGAGCAGATTAGTAAATAATGAGCTTAAACAAGAAAACACGACCATACAGAAAATTGTTTTATTTTTCAACGCATTTCCAGTATAACTTATTACATTTAGTTCACCGATAGTCAAGTCTTCTCATTCCTTCGAAGAGGTAAGTTTTATCGAACTGTTCGAAATATATGTTAGTTTCAGTGATTATCCGGTCATTCGAAATAAATCCCTTAGCGCAGAACCAAATTCAAAAATCGAGAAAAAAAACGAAGTCTTAGGGAACCAAATTTAATGAATAAACTTGATGCGAAATCACTTCAAAATGCAATTTTTACCACTGAAACAGTTGAAAGAAATACGAACACGTGCACTGTCCTCCTAAAAGGAAACACTAATTTTCTCTCTTTGGCTTCAGAGTTTATTTCATTCTTTCGAAATATGGATTTAATCTCTTATTGGCACATCACTTGTTCTGTGTTTCAAAGCAAGCTAAAAACAAACTACCTATACAAATAAGAAGCGTCTTCACGATTGGAATGAACGTAAATTTTGATAATTATATTTTGAAACATTGTCAAGTTGAAAAACAAACAAAAACCTTCATTAGTGCGCCTTTTCTTTCGACTGGAGCCCTGGTAAAACAATCGACACAATCACTTTATTGTACATTAACTACAACGTCAAAAAGGGCAAAAGTGTTTTTCTTTAATTAATTGTTAAAAATACTTATATCTACCAAAATTAATTTTTCGCTTACTTTCTGGGAAATCTCTTTATCAGTAATTACTTAGAAGTATATTATATTTTCTGAAGGAAAAATCAAAACTAGAATATATTCTGCTGCCACTAACAGATTTTTTATTTGCAGAGAAATTTAGGTCCTTCGGTTCGCTATCAACTATATGGTCAGACAGTTATTTTCTGATGTGATGGCCAACGAATCTTCCCTCTTCCACTTAGTCGCGAGAGAACTTAGTTAAGTGGTTAATGTTCTCCACTTTCTTCTTGAACACTGTGACTAAATTTTTCGTATGTTTCAGATTTATGCGTAAAGAAAGAAGAATAACTCGAGATGAGGTTTGACAAGGGTGGCAATTTTAGCATTTTGCTGCCTTGTTTGATATTTTTGGCCAGACTTTAACGCGGAGATTTTAAATAAACTTACACAACGTGAACAAATTAGTGTAACACATATGCACTAATACTCTGCGTAATCCTCTAACTAACCTAGGCATGAAGCGACTGATATTACAGTATTATTACCGTTCAAAAATAGAAAATATTAATCACTTTAATGTTTTCTACCACACATTTTACAGTATCATTTATAACGTACTTTCTATAATTCCGCTTCGCTATAATGTGACCCGGAATCTCAATAAATCCTTTTGTAATACAGAAAATATCCGTTTTTGTCATTTACAAGAATCTACTGTATAAATCTGTTGCTCTTTTATACTAGTTACGTATCTTCTATGAAAGTTCTTACGCACCCTCTCTATAATGAATTGAATGTTTGTTACTGATTCAAACGAATCTTTAGCTAAATTGAATGGTATGTGCTTGCTATCTGTTGTTATTGTCTTGTAATTCTTTTTTACAACTTTCCAAGTAAGAAAGACAACTTATTTGTTACTATGGGATGTATATATTTGTTATTCCTTTTCGAGGTAGACGGAATCTTACAATCGAGGTTTTGGGGTGGAAGACTTGATATTTCGTGAAGGTATTTTAATTGTCAGATTGAGAGCAAACATTCAGTGGAAGTTCATTGTAAGTTTCCAAAGTTGTTGGCCACTAGCAGTATGGCATAGCAGTTAACTGCAGTGATTTTTTTCATTAACCTCAGGTTCAAAATACGTTTTTCACCTGCTTTTAATTTTTCACAAGTCTAGTTTCACTTTTATATTGATCAGTACCTCAAGCCTACATTCCTTTAATTAAATTTGGAACCCTTTTGTTTAGCATCCTACAGCATCAATTCATTTATCCATTTTAAATTCATTTTGATGTAATTACTAGTTTGAAGTTTGGTTTTAGAAGTTTTTTGAAGACTTCTTTCGAACGTGATATTAGTTTAATGTCGTCTGTCTCAATTAAGTGACGTTATATTTATTATTCACTATATAATAATTTTGCATTGTTGAAAGGGGCTTAACGGTTATATAAAACCATAAAAGTTATAAAGAATCGACTTCAAATAAGCGTTATTTAGTTTGTCTTATTTATTATTATTATTATCATTTTTGCTATTATGATTATTATTATTAATAATAATTGCATTAATAATAACCTCACAGCGACATCTACGTTTGTTTTACACTTGCAATGGTTGCTTCTAACACCTAATGTGTACATAATTGTCACGCAGTTTATTCTTAATTATGTTTAATATTATGAAATACTTAATTGGCTTTTCACGTTTTTTACTTTAATAATGTAATTATTTTTAGATTTCTAACATATAAATGTTTCCTAATCAACTGACCCTGACAAAGGACGTGTTATTATATGAAATATGAATGAATAAAGAACTTTAATAAATGAAATTAGAAATTATTTCCCATTCTCTTTAAGTCTCTATAGCAAAGACTATTTGACCTCCTGCAATTATGCTAAATCAGCTAAAATTTCCATTAAAGCAATTGATTTATGATAATTAGTGTGTTCGTCAACAATTTTCTTTTATATTGCACCATACAAACTTGCCTTATGTAGGTATCATAATTAGTAAATAATAACCGATTCATTTAAAGTTATGTAGAAGAGGCATTTTATTTTAATTTTGTATCCAATTATAATAACCTCTAACGCGAGTAAGATTTGACGTTTCAATTACGACCAAGTGTGTACATTATCATCAAATGCGATGTAACGGTATTTACAATGTATATTTGACTACGCATTTAAAATGGTTACTAATTAAATATTTGCTAGTGTCAATAGAGACAGATAGTCTTTAATATTTAATTATATATAAACTGCTGATTGACAGATTCGTGTCGTAATTTTCAAAGTACTCTGTTCTATACGCCAATATAATATTGAATTATTGTGTCCTACGAAATATAGAACGAATATTAAATAAAATATATGAGTACGTATATAGAGATTTTTTTATAATAACATAATCCAGACAGATATAGATTGATGAATGTTAAAATAAAAAATTCAGAATATGCCTTACATCAAAAAAGAAAAAAGAATATTACGTAAATAACTTTCTCAATAGGATTTGTGAAAAAGTTCGCCTCTCGAACGGTGTGAGCAACCGTGAAGTGTTATCGTCTTTACGTTCCAGAAACTCTGCAGCTGCAAATGTCAGATAGCTCTTGATGGGAATTAAGCTGAAGTGAAAACGCTCTACACCCACTACCGAAATCGCCAATAATACACTATCGCTGATCTATACGTTTTGTATTTTATGCATTAGATTTTTATATAGCGCTGGTAGTATTATTTTGTGGAGTTTTCTTAATGAAAATACGAAGAAACGTAAACAAGTTCAACTTAAAATTATATATACGAGGAATGTTCTTTTAATGTTGAACTTAATATATAGCATAACACGATATCTAATTCTGAAAATATTCCGTAATTAATACACTGCAATCGGAAAGCTTAAGAAAAATAATTTATTCCTATTTTGAAATCATCGACAGCTTCACTGGTCCAATTGTGACGCAATCATTATAATGTATCCTTGATAGGTACGAATTTTATGCTAGGTCGGGATTACAGATTGAAAAAAAACTCATTCAAAAGATTTCACTCTTAGATATTTGACGGGATGTGGAATGTTCTTTTCTTTTCAGTTGCTTATCGCTGATTTTTGAAGGACCAGGCAATTATAATATAGACTATTATTCACAGTAATCCGTCTGGGCTATGATTGTAACGAATATTGTGGTGCCAAAAAAATTGACCACCCAAATTTGGGGCTTTTTTCTAACAACTTTTGCGATGCTAAATTTGTAAGATCCAAATTCTGAGTGCTGCTTTTCTTTCGAAATCTTATGAATAAATTTACATTTCGCCACCAATTAACTATAAAAAATAAGATCAACTCACGCAAAATACGAAGTTGACCCAAATTGACTAAATTCCTCTTTTGAGCTGCTGTTATGGTCTATTCAACGAAGAAATAAAAAAAACCAATTACATAGACCCAAATGATAATGCAATGTGCAATATGAATGTGTTTAAATCATGAACAGCTGTTTCTAGGCAACCTGAATGAAACTAATCTTGATATCACAACTAAAACGAAATTTATTTACTAACGCTTTATAATTATTAATAAACATGATTTACTACTGAATAGTCAATTAAAATATTCTAGCCACACCAAAAGTTATAGAAAATTAACGCACCACTCAGAGTTAATATTTCAATACTGACAAAGAATTAATATTTTCATGTATTATTGCATTTAATCAGATTTGATTGAAACCCTGCAATATTATATTGCACTCATCGAAATAAAGTTATTAATTTGTAATACAATTCGTAAATATTGGTACTCTCGAAGGCTTGTCAATGTTCCGAAAGGAATAATATGTCAATGTTCTTTTTGTTAAAAAGCGCATTTAATTCATTAACTTTGTTACTAATATAACGTGTATATTCATGCATATTATTTATTCCCTTCTGTGGCCATAACAAAAGGACCCTCTTTTATTATAAGTATGTATGTTAACTGGGTATAAATCTGAATTTTTCGTTAGTTTCTATAATCCAGTAGTTGTGTAATTTTAGAGGAAGTTTTGGTAATTAGATCCCTTTGGTATATTCTTTTTTGCGTTTGTTACTATGCATTTCTTTGCTTTTTTCTTTTCTTCTTCGGCCACAATCAGCTTCAATCCCTTGGTAATATTTTTTAAAACTCGTCTTCAGAGATATCGATATTCAACTTCAGCAAGTACATATCGTCAAATCTCGCCCACTTCTTCGGATCTTTCATTATTTCTTCTGCTATATTTTCCTTGATCTCTCTCTTCTCCTTTTCCTTCTTTCTATTCTCATCAAAATTCTTTTAAGATATTCCTGCTATGTGTCCCATTTTTTGCATCCTCCCCCCCCCCCGGTTTGCTGAACAATTCTTTTATTTCTTTGGTTGCCCTTCTTCCAAATTCTCTTCTATTTTGATCCTTCCATAAATACGTTATTGTTACTTCCAGATAACTATTTATTCCATTTTTCTATTAAATACTTTCTGTTTTCTATATAATTTATATTAAAATTTACGGTCACTTCTCTAATACTAACGTCTACTATCATATATCAAGCCTACATTTTTTACTCCGCTTTCCCGTAAAATTTCTTCATATACCAAGATAAAAAGCATTGCAGATATGGTATCTAATCCAGCGCTTTTTTTACAACAACGATACTTCCGACAATCCTCTTTCTAGTGACATTTTATTTTCTACATCTCTCATGGTCTTGTTTCCATTTTCTCATACATTTTTTAGATGGCGTCATACTCTTACTTATAGTCGGTGAGCAACAGATGTGGGTTTATATGTTGTTCATATACATTTATACATTTCGCATCATATTAAAGACTTGGTCAACAGATGATTTTCCTACTTGAAATCCTCCCTGGCATGCCTTTATTTGCTTATCATTGTACCGGTCTAGCCAATTTTTAATTACCGTCGCTAAAACATTATACGTCATATCTAAAAACACTTTTTCCGGATCATATCATCACTGACGCATTTTGCTCTTTCCTTATATAAGAGTATGATAATGCTTTCGGTCAATCTAGTAGTACTTTTCGCTCTCTAAAATATACAATTATTTGTACAAGAAGATTCAGTTTCATACAAACGCCTACTACTTAAATACATATATATATATATATATATATATATATATATATATATGTATATATATATAGCAAAATTGTTATAACTCTGCTCCTATTTTCTACTGCTATGTTTAAGACTTGAAATAAAATGCAGGTTCATTGAATTACTTGATAATTCAATAAATTTGTTACATGATCTAATTAAATATACTATAATAGATGCAGGCTGTAAGCTGGATGAAGGGTTTCTTAAAAACAAACTACTCCATATAATTTTTCTCAACTTTTCTTTTATGTACTGACTCATATTCTTTTATGCACTGTCTCATAATGTGTACTACATATGTTCACATTACAAAAAAAGTAAACCGTGTTATTATTTATTATTTAATATTATTATTAATTTACAGACATATTAATGTATATAAAGTTTTATTTTTTTAATTGTTATATTTTGGATAGAGATAAGAGAATATTATTTATGGAATAAATAATACCTGTCTTCACTTTTATTACAGCGTTCATTATTAATACTGAAACAATTTTTCGATGAAATTTTAGAAGATACCATTACTAGTAATATCGACATCTTCTATTACTACAAAATAACAACGAAAACAAATACGAACCATCATTGGAAAGACACTTTCACATAAAAGGCATATTTTTGGCAACTCATCATCTGCGAAAATTTCAAACAGTTTATGACGTCTACTAGTTCAAAGTGTTGCTAAACGCTTTTGTGCACTCGACTTTAGAAAATTACACATCTTCATAAATGAATATATAATAATGATTTTGTAGAACAGCAGTTTACAAAGTCATTATCAATCTTACAAAAAGACAACGATTCAAAATATCATAGAGGAAAAACAACGACCACATAATAGGCAGACTATGCTGATGCTAACCTGTAACTTGGGCTGAGTAGGACAATAAATAAACGACCATATTCTCACCTAAACCGATCTTTTGCTTGACCTCCAATTTGGTGGGGCAGTTCCCTGTTAATCAGTCCTAATAGGACTCCCCATTTTTTTTACCCTGAGAGCCCTAAACCAATACTGAAGCAAACGGTGGATCAATAAAATACGTTTAGTATTTATTTAACTAACAGAAGAAAAAAGAAGGGGCCCTTTCTATAGAAAAAAAAAGTTAAGCTCTATTACAAGTTGACAAGTGTGGGAAGCAACAATATTGTATGAAGAAAAAAAACTATTATTTCGTTCTATTTTATGATATATTTATAAATTACTGTTTCTAGTCTTCACAAATCGATCTTGTATTGAAATTTTAAAAAAAATTAGTTTATGGGTAAATACTCCCAATTTTCATCAATTAATCACTGTTTGTCAGGGTATGCTTGTGTTATAAGATTATGTAACTCTTCATCATTTACATTTTTTATATCAGAAAAAGCTTATCCTCTTTCTTTTTGGTAATGTAACCCGTTCTAATATAGAATGTTGAACATATGTTTCGATGCTATTGTTCTAATAAGTCTATTCAAGGAATATCTGTTTTTGATCATTTTATAAATTTGAATAGGTAGGTCAGAAGTGGGAGTGCATATGTGTTAACGTCTTTAGCTTTAAATTGAGTATGAACAATTTTTTATAAACACTTCGTAAATTTTTCTTAAATTTGTGTTTTAATTAACGTATGCTTAATAAAATTTTGTGTTTTGCAAAGATATTTAAGATAGATATTATTATAATTATTATACAACTCACATATTTATGGTTTGAGCTGAGACTATACCTGGATGATACTGCGGTGTTATCATACATCATAAAACGGTAAATTAATAAAAAGCCCTATGATATTTTGTGTTTCTGTTAGACGGAGTATTATTATAATCGTTATTATTAATATATTTATATTTAAATTATTGTTGTCACGAACTTAAATCCCAATATGACAGAACTACATCCAATCTGAATAGAATCAGGCATATCGGGACGGGATATGCACAAAAGCATTAAACTTTTTAATATAGCCTTTTCAGAATTTATTTGCATGAATTATACAGTGATTATTGTGCTAACACGTCACAATGTTTATAAAATATCAATCACGAAATATTCTGAAAATACAGCTTAAGCCATTTAGCAATATTTCTAGAATGGCGAATGGGCGAGCAAAGAATGATTAAAATAGTAAGTTGTCAATTAAGGTGAATAGAAGAGAGAAGATGTGGTAGTCCAAGAAAAACTTATAGAAGTTGTGGGGGGATATGGCGAGAAAGTGAAAGGTGTTGTATAAAAAGAAAGAGATATGCGTGTGTTGTCCAAAGGTAAAATAAGTAGGGAGAGATGAAAAAGCCCACAAACGCACTTCCAATTTAATCTTATAATTCCATGTCGGAAAGGTCTGATATTAAACAAATAGTGAGAAAATAAATTTGATCTCTAGTTTATTATTTTGTGAATAAAATAAAATTGCTGTTTTAATTAAATAATTATTTCGCTGAAACCTTTTACAACAGAAATTAAATGTTCATCAGGTATTCATTGAAAACTTATTAAATATTCACTTATAAGATATACCGAGAATGAGAACAAGGAAGTTGCATACTGAAAAAGAATCATACGTATATATGATGCTGTATGGCAGTCCATGCATATAAGAAGAAACTAAGATAATGTACTTTTTTCTTTTTCAGAAAAAAGTTCATTTAACTTGGAATTTCTAGTTTGTTCGTTGGATGACGGAAAACTGTTGGAAAATTCATTTATCATAATTAGATTTGAGATTGTCTCGGTAGAGAAATTGAATTTTAATCTAATTTTAGAAATTTAAAAATTTTCACTGTCATTGCTCTTTATATCTGTCGCGACGAGATAACGTTTTTACTTTTCTCTGTAAACTTCTTCATTGAATTTTATATGGTAAGTTTATTAAATCAATGCCCTAAAAATGCAAATTAACAGGAAACGTGATAATTGCCTTTATGTGAGGTAAATAGAAATATTTTTCCAAAATTTATGCTTCATAAATTAAAAAATTGTTACACAACTTGACTATATTAAAACACCAATATTTGACAACTTACTTCGCGTTGTAATATCTCATAAATAACTTTGACCTCAAATCGGGTTTCGAAATTTTATCACTGCAATGGTAGATACCTCGCTTAATTTCCTCTAAACGTTTCTTAAAAGTATTTTTTTTTACTTTTACTTCTAGAATCTTTTTGGTTCACTTGTCAAATGCATACGATCTAGACGATCCATATAGATGTTCGTTTTTAATACAAATATTGCAAGTGCACCTAGTTTACTAGTGTACGTCATTGAAGATTTCTTATACTTATTGACCTTCGGGATTTTAACCCTTATACCTCGGTAATAATTCAAACTATGACATTGACATGCAAATATAATCATATTTAAATTGACATTTTTTATACTAAATCAATGATATTCATTCTACGCAGGTGAACTGGGTAGTATCTGTAAGCAAATTTAAATCTAGCAATAGTATTTCGATAAAAATTGTACTGAAACTAATATGCCAATAATTTGAAAATACATTGGATGTAAGCTAAATGTATTGTTCTCTGATTATGCGTCAATTCAATATGAGTTCCATTCGCTAGAACATCTACGATGTCGTTATCGTTTATCCAGTATAACTTAGTAATCCTACCTAATTGTAATGGTACACGTAATATTTTGGATAGAATATTTTTATTTTTCATTTTTATTATTAATTCCATTTAAATGAACATGTTACTTTATTGGTATTTCCAAACGTAATGTATTAAAATAATTCTCAGAAGGGAAGTTATAGTACATTATGGTACTTATATTAATTTAGTTTAAGTATATTTATGTGTTAAGATGTATTTCCTCTTAATATATTATGAATGTAGATCTGAATATACGAGGGATATAAGTGCATTGTATTGTCGGAACGCATTTATATTTGTGTTATACATTTAATTTTAAGAGAGCAATAAATGTTAATCCTTTAAATACAAATAAATGGTACCTATTAAGTATTAAGTATTTATGTTGTACTCCCCTGAATGTATCCCGGAAATGTTCTTTTGGTATATTTATGGTTGTTATATTATACGTGGATCTAATTAGTGTATTATCGGGTCAGCTTAAAAAGAATGTTAAATTTATATAATCCAATATTTATTTTAGTTATTGAATTAATTATGTATTTTCCTTAGAAGTAATAACCCAAGAGGGCAGAAGAGGATAATAGTCGGAGCATTTTAACAACAGTAAGTGTGGCTTCAGAGCTCGCAAGGGAGAGTTGGGCCTAAGAGCTCAAAAAAGATAGTTGAGCTTGCTAACGGATAGTGAAGAGACATTTAAGGAGTGGAGTTAGACCTATACAGCCGGTCATTTTACAGGGAGTATATGTGAGTTGTCTGATTCGAAGTATATAAGTCAAGTATTTGCCATAATGCAATAGTGCGAGTATTGTATGTATGTATGTATGTATTTGTATATATATATATATATATATATATATATATATATATATATATATATATATATATGTATATATCCTATAAGTGAAGATCGATAAGCGTCGTTCCAAACAATTCGAGAGCGAATAATTAGGAGTGCATATTCAGATAAGTGAATATACTTACAAAGCGACAATATATACGGCAAAAATTGTATGCGTAATGTTAATTTTGTTCTGTTTTCTTTTTATTATTTACAAAGAAGCTCTTCTAAAGCGATTCTGATTTTCGAAGAACGCGTAAATATTTTATCTCTTCTCTATCTAAATAAAAGGGATGTTTCTATGCGTGCATCCTCCTCATAATCTGAATCCCCCTGAGAATTACTGCTTGTAAAGGAAGTAGCATCTTCATGTAATTGTAAAGTCATATGTTTAATCCAATTTTCTAGCCGGTATATTGTGTTAAACACACTCTGCGTATTATAACTATATATTAATATCTTATATTGGTGAGCCTATACTTAACACTATATCTTTAAAAGTGTTAATATTGGTCAGTGAATTCGTCAGTGATATCCATATTCTATTTACAAGAATAAATGGAGTGGATTTTATAAATTCGATATTTTATTAATGTCTTTACAGACTTTACAGCTGTAT
The DNA here is from genome assembly GCA_031893035.1 of Dermolepida albohirtum. NCBI lineage: Eukaryota > Metazoa > Arthropoda > Insecta > Coleoptera > Scarabaeidae > Dermolepida > Dermolepida albohirtum. The sequence goes on along the minus strand of JAVIWB010006284.1, from coordinate 651,021 downwards.
ATATATAGCTATAATAAAAGCATATTAATGTGCGTTAAAACTAATGAAATATATCATTCTTTGACGGGCTTTTAATTGCTATTCGCTGTAATAAATATATCTCAAAAGTTAATGTTGTGGTTTTAATTAGTATCAAAGTCATCGGTGAACATAAGATCTAAGGTGTTGCTGATCTTTTGTTTATATATATATATATATATATATATATATATATATATATATATATTTATATTTTGCCGGACGGCTTAAATAGCAATAATAATATAAATACAACGAGCCGAGGTGATGTAACAATTTATTATATTTAACACAATACACCGGCTGGAAAATTGGATTAAACATGTGACTTTACAATTACATGAAGATGCTACTTTCTTTACAAGCAGTAATTATCAGGGGATTCAGATTATGAAGAGGATGCACGCATAGAAACATCCCTTTTATTTAGATAGAGAAGAGATAAAATATTTACGCGTTTTTCGAAAATCAGGATCGCTTTAGGAGAGCTTCTTTATAAATAATAAGAAGAAAACAGAACAAAATTAACATTATGCATACAATTTTGACCTTTGTTTCTTTGTAAGTATATGCAATTATCTTAATTCGCACTCCTAATTTTTCGCTCTAGAATTATTTAGAAGGACACTTATCAGTCTTCACTTGTAGGGATCGATATATATATATATATATATATATATATATATATATATATATATATATATATATATAGGGTTGGCAACTAAGTACTTTCAGTTTTGTAGTATAAAATAAAACACTTTTTTTTAGACAAAGAATAGTTTTTAATCAATTATATATTTTCCATTTTGCTCAATGACCTTTTGCCATCTTTCTTTCAGCTGCATGATTCCGTGCTCATAAAATTTCTGGTCCTTATCAGCAAAAAACTGAACCAGGTGCGAGTGAAGGTCATCGTCATTTGTGAAAGTTTTACCATTCAAAGAAATCTGCAAACTTCGAAATAAATGGTAATCAGATGGTGCTAGATCAGGGCTGTATGGGGGATGTGGCATCACTTCCCAGTCAAGCTCCAATAGTTTCCCACGAGTTGCCAAACATGTGTGAGGCCTTGCATTATCTTGGTGGAAAACTACACCTTTCCGATTTGACAATTCTGGTCGTTTTTCTTTGATTGCTTCATCCAGTTTTATTAATTGTTGACAGTAAACATCAGAATTGATCGTTTGGTTCCTTGGAAGCAGCTCAACAACACCTTTGTAATCCCATCAAACTGACAGCATGATCTTTTTTGGATGCAATTCAGCTTTCGATGTAGTTTGAGCTGGTTTATCGTGTTTGCTCCATGATCGTTTTCGAACTATACCAATTTATACCAATTCTGACACGTGCGCTCTGTTAATCAATTAGCACCATAAACTTCACATATCTTTTTGTGAGCCGCAGCAGCTTTCTTTCCTTTACGGAAATAAAATAGTAAAATATTTCGAAAATGTTCGTTTCTGCACTCCATTTAAAATTAACCCACAACTAATAGCTTTAATAAAAATCACGCACTACTTGCTTTTGAAGTTACGTCAATGTGACTAGTATCACGCGACAAACGGTAAAGTACAGCACTAACATACGTTATACAAAAAATAAAGCAACGCTCTCTATCAGTAAAAACCGAAAGTACTAGTTGCCAACCCAATATATGGTATATATATTGTGGTTAGCGGGGAAGTGCGTAATTGTTCTGTGTGAGTTTTATTGTGGACACAGGTGCGACATTGTGATTAATTATCTGCTGATGACAACAATTTATTTGTTGAAATACGTGTACAGAACACAAACGTTGTTGTTGTAAGGAATTTCGTTTCATCATTTATAGAGTAACTGCAATATGATAATAAAATATGTTTCCAAAAGAAACGTGGCCTCTTTCATGGTTAACGAATAAATTCAGTTTTTGAAAACAGTGTTATCTGGTAAGCATACGAAAGCACACCTAATCCTATTCTTTTTTTTTAAAAAGAAAGGTCTATATACATAATTCTGCCTGACCTAAAAAATGCAATGCGGCAAGAAATTAATAATATCCTACCTATATTGATCTATAAGATATATCAAAACTTAAGATTCAGATTCAGTGAATGTATAATAAAAAATTCAGACCAATAGAAAAAAAGAAACACCAATATAAAAATGGATGTCATATTACAAAACACATTTTTATATATTTCCATTGATATTGATAATTAGAAAGTTTTATGAACCGATTTCCCGCAAAATTTCTGCTTCGTAAGAGTCCAAACATTTTAAAATTGAGAACTGTGAAGACCTATTGCTGCAATACCATTTGCAGCCTTGCACTCCCTACAATTTGCTTAGAAGGTTTGGTTCATTGTCCTTTTGTAGGATTCAATTTACACTGTTATGTTTAAACCACAATTTTACCGACCTTAGAAGGCCTTTTTTTTACTATTTGAGTTTCTCGTTTAAAATAGCGATACTCCGCACAATGTTTTGAAACCATGTGTTAGAAGAACTTCAGGCACGAATCCTCGTAGGTTGGGAGCACCTGTTGATGTTTATGGGACAGAAACGGCTTAATAATTGTGCTTCGATAAGCGATATCGTGTTCGCGTAATTTGCTTCTAATGATCATTAATTGCGTTTTTGTCTAAAATAAACTCATAGCCTTATCTTGCCATGTTGGTATAGTGCGGCTTTACTCACGTCCTGGAATATCATGTACGCTTTAGATTTGTTGATAAAACCTTACGCATTGTATAAGGAAGTCTTCCCGCTTGTGTGGGTACCTAACTACTACTACAATTGTCATTTTAGGACCTATATGAGGCCCATACAAAAAAAAACTTCGAAGCATTCCTCATACTTTGCGCTCATTTCAAAAACTAGTGTTATCTGCATCACATAAGTGAGCTAAAACTGAATAGACATATTTATAGTAACGATATCTTTCCCTATTCTCTCAGTTCCACCCTCCCGTGTAATGTTATAGATTTCAATGCTCTTTAATGTCATCATCAAATTTTATAACGTTTATAACATTTTAAATTACTTAAACCGAATTTTAGTATATTTTACGTATTGCATAAATATCATATAAAAGCACTTATTTAAAACATATATACAATTCGAATCACCTTAACCTCTTATTTGTTGCCCTAAATATATGTACATTTCAGCAACAAAACCAACATCGTCACTACGCATCAACAACTAAGCTAACATCATAAGCAGATAGCATATCTGTATTTACTTTTAAGAGAACAAACAATGATACTGTAAGGAGATTTGGAATTATATCAATAGTGAATCCTTTGTTGAAACCTGGATTCGAATATATATAACACAGAAGTAAATTAATTTCAAGTCATTTTCGAAATTTTCAAATTCGCTCTGTCACGAAATATTAATTTTAATAAATAGAAACTCTTCTATTGATCTTGAAATATTGGCACGGTTAATTCAATCGACTGAATCATGAACATAGCTTACTGTGAACATTGCAAGCGTATATAAATAAGCTCCAATATACGATTAAACAGATGCCAGTTTTAAAGTGTGATGCGAATCTACACATGAAATTGCAATGGAAAGGTACCGTTAGTTGATTTTATTTTATTTTGTTTCTTATTTATAGATATTACAAACTGATGCATCAAAACAGTTATACTCCAAATGTATTAATAGCAGTTTTAACTCACACACAAACGAAATTCGTAAGTGATATATGAAAAGGGGCCTTATATTCTAATATACATTGAATCGGATTATTCATTATCGGTAATTTACAAGAAAAACGAGACATTTTGTGGTATATTTGTGATAAATTAACAAACGCTGAAGATTTATATTTCCAAAGCACGATTACAAAATATGCATTAGAAAAAGTACTGTATATGTTTTAACCAAATGATATATTAATTGACTTCCAGGTTACTAAAGGGCGTTTAATTGCGCGTTTAAGAATAAATAAAATATAGATGGCGCACTGAATTTATATGGGTATGTGGGCAACTAAAAAGTGTGATGTATGACATTTATAAAAATGTCTTCGTACACGGTACAACAACGCGTTCAAATTGTTGAATTATTTTATGAAAATCAGCGTTCTATGAAGAGTCTTTAGAAAATTACGTGAATTTTATGGTTTACATAATCGTTCATCTGAAAGCACTATTGGTCGAATTATTAAAAAATTTCAAGAGGCCGGTTCCGTGAAAGATCAAAAATACAGTCGTAGTGGTCGTTCACAAGAAACTATTGTTTTGGTTCATGAAAGTGTTGTTCATCCTGACATGTCCATTAGACGACGTTCACAACAACTTGGACTTAGTGGATCAATAACATGGCATATTTTACACAAGGATTTAGCTGTGAGGGCATATAGGATTCAAATAACACAGGAACGGGAACCATTAATCATTTAAAACAGGTATAACCTTTGAAATGTTGTGGGCCAAACTTTAATGTGCATTTTAAATTCCACGAATTGTTCATGAGAAACCTATGCATCCCAAACGAGTTACTATTTGGTGTGCATTATGGTCAGGTGGCGTAATTGGACCTTACTTTGAAAATGCTGCTAGTGAAGCTGTAACTATCAATGGTGATCGATATCGTCGGATGATAACCGAATTTCTATGGCCTGAATTAATAAATATTGATCTAGGGGATACGTGGTTTCAACAGGATGGCGCTGCACCTCATTTTGCACACGAATCAATTGATTATTTGAGAGAAAAATTGCCTGGATGTGTAATGTCAACAAAAGGTGATGTTAATTGGCCACCAAGATCATGTGATTTGACACCATTAGACTATTTTCTTTGGGGTTATGTAAAAAGTCAGGTTTATAAAAACAATCCACAATCAATCCCTGCTTTGAAAGATGAAATTATTCGTGTCATTGGTGAGATAGAGTCTCAAATATGTCAAAATGTCATTGAAAATTTTAACAAAAGAGTGGCCATCTGTGGAGCTGCAGGAGGAGGCCATTTGGCAGATATTATAATATTTTTCGCATATAAATGTCATAACTGATACTTCAATTACCAATAAAAAGTTTTGTTTATTAATTATGTTTTATTTATTCTTTAAAAAACCGCGAAATTTGAAACATCCTTTATTTATTATATTGGCTACGTTCTTTTAAATTTCTTCCTACATTTAGTTTTTGATGTTTTTCATTTTGTATTTCATAGAATTACCTGTTTCAATGTAGTTTCTTTTTGCATTTCAAAGTACACTTTCTTACTTTTGTTGATATTCGATACTGTAATTCTTATTTAAATATTTTAGTTAGTTTCTTCGAACTTCTTAAAATATCTATACAATTTTAAATAGATTTTGTGATGTTTTGATGTTAGAAAAAAAAATCCAGTGTTTCAATCATTTATTTTTCTGGGATGAATATGGAGACAAACAAACACGATTTTTAAGGAATGTCTAAAAAACAATTTTTCATAAATAAATGTAAAACATTCATTTCGATTACTATCACATATCTGATAATTAATCCGCTCTCGGATCAAGATATTTCTTGTCCAATGCAGTCGTGAAGGTACATATATATTATATTATATATACCGGAATAATACGAAACGATTTCGAAAATGAAATTTGATACATACATAGATAAGAATTAAACATGGATTACAGCTGATGGAACCACGGATTTTAAGGGAGGGAGATGAATTATAAATATTGTAGCTGCATAATAATATAAAAATACGTTCCTTGTTATAAACGAAAAAATTAAAGAATCTTTTTCTTAGTATTATAGTACGCATTACATGTTTTCTACACACTTCACCGAATCTGCGCAGAATTCCTTAATGAAAGTACATTGAAAATCACGTTTAAAGAAATTCTATTAAAAGCACGTGCAATAGAACAATTTGTTTGTTTTATGTTGACAATATTTTCAAATTAAATATATAAATACGTTCTAAATATAAATAAACATTTACATATACACTACGCTTCTTAACAAAGTTATTTAGTTACAAGGAAATTAAATTCGATCAACTGCAAACTTCTCGTACATTATCTTAATTAATTATATGTTTATAATTTTATTTTCTTTATACTTTATAATAGTCATTCAAACAATATTTTTCTGTGTCTAGGCTACTTTCGCCATATCTTTAATTTGTAAAACTAGCTATGTAAGATTTTAGGCTGTGTTCCTCAAAACATGGTAAGGTCATCTATTTCTTCTAGGTCAGTTTGTCTTTTCTGAACTAAGCTTGTTCGTATAGCAGTATTTATCGATCAAGACTAATGTATTTAACAATTACCTATATAAGACAATTATCAAATAAATAGTCGAGAATACCAAAATTATAAGGGCATGACAACGTTAAATAATGTAACAAAAATCCACCCATGACATTTGGGAAAAATTGAAAGTTCAAGTAAAAACCGCACTAAAACAAACGCAGTTGGGATACAGCTAAGAAAAGATCTATGGGATGACATATTCCTAATGAGATAAATCACAAAAATAACAAGTAGAGGAGAAAAGATAGTAATGTGCATTCCTATTTCATTAATTTGGAGAAATTATTTGATGAAGTGAAAATAAAAGTGCTGTGATAGAAAAGAAATGCGAGGTAGACAAAACTTATACGAAAATACATACAAACTGGACACAAAATCTCAGATGAAACAGAAACAATCACATTAGTCAAATAAAAATTATCTCGAGTCTTCTGGTCTCATCCATTATGTAGGATGAATTATAAAAGGACAAAAGAAGAGACCTCCTAATATGAAGTAATATTGTAGATATGTTACATTTAAGACTCGGTATTAATAACGAAAACTGAAAAGGCGCTTCACAGATAATAAGAATTTACTTCATTGAAATTAATTGAGAACTTATTTGGATAAATATAACCCAATCTAAAAACAATTTGCACTTAAACAAAAATATTTTCAACTCATATAGTAAAGCAATGAATCAACCCATGCATGTATTTCACATACAGTAGAATTCATCAGAGTACGAAAGGCAATGTAAAGAGTGAATATGGTGGAGGTCGGGCGAAATTAATACGAATTGCATGCTGCATCACGTGTACTAGTTATATACGATCTATGGGAGAGCTATAGAATATTCATTGCTTCTTCAGAAATGTATAAAATAAGTGTTACAACTAAGTTACTTTTCCTAGAAATATTATTGCTGTACGTACATATGTTCCATATTATCTAAGCAAAATGGTAATCCATAGAAACCCTCTCTTGAATATACAAAATTGTAATCCCGACTGCTCAAATGCTTTATTTACTGAATATCGAGCAACATTTATTTGTTATTTCGCAAATGTCGAAGGCGAATGAGAGAGTATCGATAAATACCAAAATGTGTGTAGATTCGTCTTGACGAATGACTTTCAAAAAAAGTAAACAGAAAAATTGAATGAATTTAAGAAAATTGCAAAAAAATAAAATCTTAGAAAATATTAAATAGAGTCTGGATGATGTCTCTAGGCAATAGAAACGAATATTAATATAGTATAGGTAATGTGAAAAGTAGGAACAAGAAAAAAAATTATATGCAGAGTATATGAAGTAAAAATTATAAAAGAATGACAATGATAGGCATGTCAAGAAAAAACCTACGATTGTTGTTCAAAGGAAAAACATATAAGAATATTGGGAAGATTAACACAATCAACAATTAATAGCAAATAAAGAGAAAGTTGGAAAGACAAAAAAGAAAAAGACTCATCTCAATCAGCTTTTCATCAAATATTGTAAAGTAGGATAAGTGTCGAAATTAAGTAATTTTTATGATTTTTTCCCTCATTATTTCCAATCTAATACCATCATAAAAAGTACAATTTATAATCAAACTTTTACGTACATTTCAACACTCATGAATTTTATTACGATTACATCATAAGAAAATGCGGTGTTAAGTACATTACTTTTCAAATTATGTTCTTGATATTTGTAAGAGCCCTGTTACACTTTAATTTTATTAAATACTATATGTAGGTTGTAATTAGAAAATGATTAATCATTTTTTTCTTTTATAGGCAAGAGTTGAGCAATATAATAATATGCCTTGAAATTCGAAGCAAAACATGTACAAGTCACAATACTATACTGATTACTCAATGAAAATGCGCATTTAAAACTGAAAGTACATATTATATTTGCACTGTAAATTACCATAAATTAATCAACAAAATGTACGCCAATCATTAAATTAACTCACGGTATAATGTTCAATTCTGTAACTTATAGTTCAAGAACATGAAGACGCATCATAAAATAGATATGCAAACAAAGTCATATCCGTTCATTATGAAAAATTTAACCTTTTCTATGTAAAAATCGAAAATAAAATCAAATATTTACCTTCAAGTACTATTTAAGAGATGCTTTCAATGTTTGTATAATTATTAAAATCTGGCATATATTTTACTTTTATTAAAATCTGGGATGTATTTTATTTTTATTTAAATCTGGGATATATTTTACTTTGTTTGAGAATGAAAAAAAATAATATGTGAATCACATATACAGGGTATTTCAAAAAGAATATACGTATTATATATTATACATATATATTTATTAAACTTTAAGATATACGAATATGAAACATTATACACATATTTACGAACCTCTCAAATTCAGATTACAGATGTTCAATATGTCTTCCATCCGCGACATGAACAATATCACATACATACTCAAATTCCTCCCATACTCGGGCAAGCATGTCTTTCGTTACCGATGTTATGGCAGTACGGATCCGGTTCTTCAACTCTTTCAGGTTCTGTGGGAGTGGTGGTATATAAACGTTGTCTTTAACGAAACCCCACAGGAAGAAGTCACAGGGTGTCAAATCCGGTGACCGTGGAGCCCAGCTGAGACATGCTAAGTCGCCAGATCCTTGAGTACCAGTTTTGTAACATAGCGAGATACTGCTGACCGTTAACCGTGTTTCCATCAAAGAAGATTGAGCCGTAAACACGTAATCGGGATATCGCACAAAACACATTGATTTTAGGCGAATCTCGTTACAAAATGCCACACGTTTCCGTTTGTCATCAGGACGCAGAGCTTGTAACAACTGTAACTTGTACGGCTTCATAACCAACCTACGTCTCAAAACACACCAAGTTGTTGTTGTAGGCAGTTGCAACTCCCGATTGGCACGAGATGATTTTGAAGGATTGTGTTGGAACGCAGTTTGAATTCGTGCAACATTTTCTTCAGAAACACGAGGGCGGCCAGGACCCTTACCTTTACATACCTATCCTGTATCTACGAACTGTCGATACCATCTGCGAGTGTTCCACCCATTCCGAGGATCAATTTTGTAGCTCAACCTGAAACCTCTTTGCACTGTAATCACGGAATTGCACTTCGTAAACTTGAGAACACAAAATGATTTCTGCTGCGGAGTAGCCATTTTAAACAGATGACGGTTACCAAGAAAAACAGAAGACAGCTGACATCTAGCGGCTATTAAATAAACTGGACTATGTATTCGTTTCTCCAACAGCCGAGCCGAGGCGCAGCGATCGATTATTTCGACAAAATAATACTTTCCAATACGTATTTTAGGTTGAAGACAATTGGAGGATATAATTAACATCTGTATATGTATATTTTATTTTTAAAATGCATTAGATAGCTAAAAGGGGGTCGGTAAAAGCAAATTACTATTCAGATCAATTGTCAAAAAGGCGATTTTTTATTTTGTTAGTAAATATTCCTAGTTTTTAATAAAAATGTCATCCTATGATCAGTATCATATAATAAAGTCAGCTAGTTGAAAATATTAGTAAAAAGTATAATATATATATATATATATATATATATATATATATATATATATATATATATAAACATAACCAGTAACGTTGTAACTAAGTTCTACTATATAATGAATTATATAGTGCCTTTCAGATCAGTTTTGAGATTTATTTTTTATAAACAGTAAGAAAGTAATAACTGAAAAACTTTTATTTTGAATAAAGTAAAAAGTAAATATTATTATATTAAATATAATTTGCAAAATATATAGCGCTGCTTTTGTATTCCTAAAAGGATCGATTCCGATTCTTTGTACTTTCACTGAATGCATATGTATATAAATCTGCTTTACAACTTTAAGATATTAAAAATTATTTTATATATTGTAATCCCAAGTTATAATCATAATGAATAATGATGAAGCAACTTGCTCATGGCAAATTTTGCTTAAGTAAACCAACAAATATGAAGGTATATTATGAAAATCATCCCACGTATTTACAGCTAATCTGCAAATTGAAGACTGTGTATAAAAAACGTAAACTTTAAGAACTACTAAATCTGGTCATGAATAGTTAAATTGAATACAACTTTACCAAAATTTTTTCCCAAAAAAAAACTGGTCACCTCACTATAAATGCGCCAATAAAAAGAAGTTACGTTATTAAACGTACATAAAGGGCATTGCAAATATAGTTAGCATGTGAATTTATTTACATTAATTCATACAATTTTGTTAATTAATTTATTTTTAATTTTATTGCGAAATTTAGGCCAAATTATTCTATGAGTAGCTGGTTGGTCTTTCACTAAAATTGATAAACGCGTAAACAAAAATCAGCAAAACATCTACTCGAGCCCAGGAAAGAATAATTGTTCCTCAAGAAAATCGCTTAAGACTATAGATTTTCAACTGTCAGGTCAACTGGTGAAATCTGGTTTGGTTACAACTCCTCGATAACCCTTCGCATAGTGTATCACAAAATGAAATATCTTTAACTTAATTCTTACTGTTTTACTGTTCAACGTTAAATGGAAGAAGACGACGCTTAAACTCGTTCAAAAGAAAGTCGATAATTTCACACAAATACGAAAGTTATAACAGGCATCAGTACTCGTAGGAACAGATTCCTTCTTGTGTCCATCAAAGGTACTCTGACAACCCAGTGTTACTTAGAAGAAACTGCTGAACGTCACATTTTTCCTCATCTTTGGGGGCTAAAGGATATGACTTTTTAAGGAAACAATGCACAGCCCACGGTAATAAGGCTTGCTCTAAATTTTTTTAAAAAAGGTCGTGACAAACTATTGCTATGGCATTTAAAATGCCATTTTATTTCCAAAATAGAACATGTATGGGAGAGTATCGGTAGAACGTTAAACAATTTGCAGTATTAGTTTGTTTATTTCCTTCTAACTTTTATCTTTTCTTACTTATCAATAAATCTATAAATGATTAAAAAAGAATTTCTATATCAAGTTTTATATTTTTTAAAATTTAGTTATAACATATACTATAATATTATATCATAAAACAATGTTAAATTATTAGACAATTAAATATTTACCTGTGTTTATAAAAATTTGTTTTGTTTTCATAAAAATAATTAAACGAATAAATATATATATATATATATATACATACATATATTCCTATAACGTTATTAATAATTAGGCAGTCGCATTTCATATAATAGAACTTGTAGATAATCTATAGAACTTAAGATGGAACAATAATCTGTAAGAGAAAAAAGAATGAAACTATAGAAGAAATGTTTACAAAAAGAATTTTCCCATCCGCGAAGAATTTTTTTTGCCAAAAAAAGAACGCCTCCGGCTATGAGCAACTTTATGGTTGAATGAAGCTTTTAAACTTGTGTTTTGATCGCAATATATGTAGGGAGGTTTCATCGTAGAAAGGACAACGTTATAACAGTAAAATACCGCTGGCAGGCTTCAGCAAAAGCGAAGAGATATTTAAGAGAAATTTACTATGTAAGTTTTTAAGACTTCCATTAAAGATGAGATGACGAAATATAAGTTTAGTAAGAAGTAAATGCAGGCAATGTCGTTATTATAAAGTATCTTACGCTTAAAACATTATGTATTCTTTAATTTTTCACGGTGTATTTATGTGAACATATTTTCTAGCAACAATGGACGTACTTTTTCAATATACAATCGTTTTAAAGTATATTTGAAGGGAATATTAAAATTTAAATATGTACAATAATACGATATAAAATACAAAGCATTATGTATCGAAATTAAACTGCAATGTTTTAGGACCCGATATAAGTAATCACCTTAATCAAAATAGGTAAGTAAAACCACTTTCTATAAAACTGTTCGTAATCTGTATACGTATTTCGACAACCAAGTTGTCACCATCACCAGATGATTAATCGCAGTGTCTCTAGTCTTAAACCTAACGACCTATCTTAAAGTACACCCTCCCACTTACACATGCGAACCGTTTCTAACGGTAGTATTCTTCTTTTCCAAGAATTCAAATATACACGAATACATTAGTGAACCTTTTTCGGTGTTTAACACGTCGTTTTTGTCTTTTGAAATGTGCAAGGGGTACTAGGAAAGCTTTGCAATATGACGCGATAATGAATCGTAGGAAGCTGCTTGTTGCTGCATGTTGAGACATGTTCATGGGTGCATAGTAGCCGCCGCGCCATGTCGATGGGCTCAATTATTCATTAGCAGTGAGAGTGTAAAGTGCTTGCGATGGCATCGTGGTCACGAAATGAGATAAGGACAGTTTTACGTTATAATTACATGCGTGGTTTAAACATAGACCAGTGCTTCAAAGAAATGACTCTTGCACTAGGTGATGTTTGTCCACATCGCACAACGATATTCAGGTGGTATAGAGAATTCCAAAGGGGAAATTTAATTGTGGACGAACGTTAGTTACGAAAACATTACTATTGTGAGGAAAATGCTTGGCGAGGACAGGCGAGTGACTCACCAACAGAAAGAGGGTACTTCAGGCCTAAATGCAGCAGCAATTCGTTCGATTCTGCATGATCATTTGCACGTGAAGAAACTTTGTTCTCCCTGGGTGCCGCATCAACTAACGAAGAGCAGATGACACGACGTGTGACTTGGTGCCGGGAGATGCTAAAAAAGTTTAATAAGGGACAATCTCGGTATGTGAACAACATGGCTGTACTATTACGATGTGCCGACCAAAGCTCAAAACAAAGTTTGGGTCTTTGATGATGAGGACACACCCGTAGTTGTCAGAAAATCCCGATCTGTAAAGAAGAAAATGATCCATCACGATAATGCTCCAGCTCACCGCGCCAAAGCCTGTACCGAATATTTGACTACGACAGGATTGAAACTTCTCGAGCACCCTCCCTGCAGTCCAGATCTTGCTCCCTGTGACTTTGCACTGTTCCCGCATCTGAAAATGAAGCTAAAAGTGAGGCGGTTTTCCAGTGATGAGGACCTTCTGCGGGCTTGGGACAACGAGTGTGCTTTACTCCCTAGTGAAACTTGGCAGAACTGGTTTAAAGACTGGTTTCGGAGGATGGAGACGTGTATTGAGTGTAGAGGAAATTGCTTTGAAAAAATTAATTAAATAAAGCTGTATTGCAAAACTTTCCTAGTACCTTTCGTATATGATTTCATAGCTGTCTAATTCACGACGATTATTTATATTTCCTAGACATTTTATTTCGTAAATCCCCGATTTCTGATTTACTGGACTTTGGCTTTCACGTTTCCTAAGAGACCGCGCTCATTAAAAACCCTATTTAAATTTTTCATCATTGGGTGAAATGGTGAACACATAAATTATTTGTCTCGATTGTTTTGAGGTGCCAAACAAGTGATATCCAGGATTATCTTTTTAAGTTAGCTTTCCTAATTAATCTGTTGATTATTTCCGAATCGAAACCATTATATCTCGCGATATTCTTAATAAAATTTAATTCTCTTCCGTATCTCACTTTCGTTAGTGGAAAACTAAGCAAATGATGGTTAAGAAAATTCAATAAAGTCATCTTTTGTTGCATGCTGTGGTTTGAATCCGGCGTGATAAATCTATTAACATTAGCTTCTTTTCGGAAAATATCAATTTCTATTGTATGATTATTTCTAATTAGCTAAGTAGCTAAGAAAGGTAAGGTATCATTATTTCCTTTTTCTGCCGTAAGTTCAATCGTCTCGAATTTTAGATGTAATTGCTGGACTGAGTTACATCTACATACCTATTCCAAACTCTTGTAAATATTTGGCATTGTTTAAATTCAACTTTAAAATTACTCATGAATAAAACCACTATAAATGGGGAAAGACAATTGTCCATTGCTGAACAGAAACAAGCAGCAGCAATGAGGCAACATACTGCTATGTATTCATAATTTTTTGTCACCTATTATATTATAAAAAGAATGTAGTAACAATACTAAAAACTCGATCTATCTAACAAAAAGCAGTTTCGATGGTGAAGAATGAAAAGAACAATTTAATACAATTTTACCAAGATATGTGTGTGAAAAACGCATAATAAACATTAATAACACTGATATTGTATTGAGTTCAGATTTACTTGAGGCAGAGAGATTTTAAGTAGGTTTAGTATATTTTCGGCATGATAACGAGAAATTTTTAAAAATTTGCAACAAGCAACTGAATATACAGATCTGAATCATAATCATTCGGCCAATCATCTCTGTGTTAGGCCGAGAACATTCCGAACCGTCGTCATAATTTACTTCTTTTTTTAACGATTTTGATATAATTCTTGAAAACGCTTTACATATAATGTTTAACATACGCTATAAATCCGCATAGGTTTATGTGCACGGAACTATTCTGCGATATTAAATGTCTAATTAATAGAAATTCAGAAAAAACCTCAGAAGATGTTAAACATCGTAGGAATAAAACAATTTAAAAATACGTGTTCGTGTTTAGGTTAATTCAATATCTCACCTCAAACTTCGTTTATAAGATGAGATGACGAATAAAATTGGAATAACTCAAATTTTGTCTAAATACATTACGAGTTATTTTACACATAATTAATCCTCTTTATATTTTTATCTGTATCTGCACTACAATTTCACAGAATTTGTTGATATGTGTACAATACAGATACAAAGAGCAGAAAATTTTAAGCTTGCTTTCGTGTCCCTTGCCAAGCTGTCTAGATACATTATTCTAAAACTGTATATAATATAGATGAAAGTGTCTTTAACAGTTGAAGCATCTTTCTGAATTCCCTGCTCTATTTTAAAAAAACATTTTTATTGCTCTTTGTTGTCGTTTCTTGTCGATTTATGTGTTTATTTATTAACGTCCAGATTTTAATAACAAAAAACGATTTATTATAATCAATAATTTATATTTGTTTGATTCGCTTTTTTTAATGTGTTTATGACTATCCTATCGTTCATAAACTAAATCAATTGCTTAGATCAACATATATATTATACATTTCAGTGTTTAATAAACATACATATATTTCTACCACTTGAAGGCTTCATTAATCAGTATTTCGATGAGAGTTAAATAAGACATTACATCAGGTGTGTACAGGTATTCATACATGCTCGCCGTTCAGTTGGGATTGCCTTGAGATACTAATTAAATAACCAGATGTAGGTATGAGTGGAACGCCACTCCAAATGGAATATTCTGAATGTCCAGTCAGCCCAATATCCGCTGTCCGAGTAACTCGAACATTATTAGTATTTATAGCAACTCTTGCTTCTCTTTGTCATTTCAAGTACAATGGGTACAAACGGAAATCCTTTATTTACAGAGAAGTTGGACTAGAAAAATTAATGACTAGTAGATTTAAGAAAATGCAAATAATGAACTTTCACAAGCACAGTTTTGCCCGGACAACACTTTTGCATATTAAAAATAATATATTAGATCAGCTGCAATTACAATATGAAAAGGAAATCTTATGTTCTAGGTAAATAAATAAATACACGAGTTAATGTTGCAGGAAACAATTTATTTACCGCTCCTCGATTAACAATAGATGCAAGCACATTGTTTACTGTTTCAATGACAGTTTGCTTCCCGAAGCGCACGAAATTCACCAATCTGTTTTAATGTACATTAAAGTAGCAGTCGCACAAAAAGGTGATAGTGAAAAAAACAATAGAATTAACTTCTAGATTTTTAAAATTTTGTTATTCATATATAATTAACAACAGTACTAAATGCATTTTTGTAAATAAATAATATTTTATAATACACAATAGTAATAATTAATAATTTTTACTGAGAACACACGATAAATCCTCGCATTGACTTTGAAAGAACATAGAAACCTAGATTATTGAGGAAATTTCGCCAGATTTCAGGGAGAATAGTTCTTACGCCATTTTAGCCATTCAATTTTGGATTAAGTAATTAGGCTTATTGTATGGAAAGAGTTAATTACTTTCCTGTCAACTATAGTTGGATTTGAATATGGAGGTTACGTAATTTTATCAACCTTAAGGTTAGGTAGTCGACCTGGGTTGATAAAAAAAAGCTCCATTGCACATGGTGTACGAAAATTCAAAGTTGAATTAAATTGGTAGATTATTTTATTGAAGAGACGCTATTAAATGTAGATATTGTTACCTTCACCGTTATTGTTACTTTCAACGTTAACCGCAGGGTTTTTTTAAGTTTACCCCATTTGGCTGTAAATTAAACGTACAGACTAAGTGAAGGTGTATGTGAAATCCCACACCAACCAAATTGAGAAGAGAGAGCTTAATCAACACGCTCAAGTGGTAACGTAGTAACGTAAGTTCCGTCAATGTTTATTGAAGAACTAATACCTGGGATAAAGACGTTCTTACAATCTTTTTTTTATATATACATATATTAATTTGTTGTGATTAATCAATTTTAAATAACGAGATATCAGCGGTTGCATTTATTTATTACCGTACCATTTAGTTCGAGACTATTTAAGACCATACAGGCCCGAACTAGTAGTATCTAAACCTAGTAAATATTTATTAAAGCCAGACAACTTAATCGAAGGAATTTATGTATTTGTTAATTCAG
Source organism: Dermolepida albohirtum (assembly GCA_031893035.1). Lineage (NCBI taxonomy): Eukaryota > Metazoa > Arthropoda > Insecta > Coleoptera > Scarabaeidae > Dermolepida > Dermolepida albohirtum. The sequence goes on along the minus strand of JAVIWB010006284.1, from coordinate 634,203 downwards.
TTAAAGAGTAGAATTAATATCTGTACTTAACTTTTGTATGGATAGTCAACCTAGGAATTTAGAAAGTACCTTCATTAACTTCCTGGCTTCGGCTTTGTCAACCAAGGGCCTTGCAATTAACAACTCAGTATTTATATCCAGTTATGGTTCACACTCCCGTGTACGTTTTTAATCAACTAAGAGCTCATTGTACGGTTAACATTTAAGTGTTCATTTTTCTCGTTGACAAGCAATTAGTTAGCCCTCAGCTAACTTATAGTTTTTTGTCTCTTTTAATTCGTTTAACCGAGTGTTTCTAAGTAAACCACAGTTCAGTGTTTACAGTAATTGAGTGTTCAGTCGAAAGCTGAATTTTATTATGACGTAAAATTTATTACAATTATTTTGTTTATGTGCTCAATTGTTGTTGTTATTTGGAAAGTGTCCAATTATAATTTTGTATGCGAAGCAACTATACGTATAGAAGGAGAATAAAAATTATTATCTTATAGTTAATTCAATTGTAATAACTTACTTTAAATAATTATTTGAAATTGATTAGCAAAACCTATACTTTATCAATTAAAACATTGAAGATTCTAGATATGTATAGAGCTTAGCTTTCTTTTATATTATATTCTTCATATTCTTCTTTCAGTCAAGGATTGAGTACGCCTCGATAGTATAAAATCAGTTCTATGATATTCATAAAAAGTAGCTAAATATGTACAGTGACGCTTCTTAAAGTATCTGTGGTTTAAAACCACTGTTTATTCAATAGATTTCCTCATGAAACATTACTTAGTGCTTTCTTCAGACCTTCATTGAAGACCACACGAGCTACGTTCCGTTTATCTTTCCTGTACAAATTGATTCATAAAAAAATTAATACTCGTACCTTCTGAAAAACTTAACTTCTATATACGAGTACCTCGTCCTGTGGCATGTAACGTTCACACTTTCTAACTTGCATAGGTACGCACAAATTTGATACTTAAATCCCTGATTACATTTTTTCGTTGCTTTTACAATCAGTATAAAAACCTATATATTTTTTCAAATTTTAGCTCTTTGTTTTGTTGAATGTTCTAATACTATTTTTTATATTTAAATTTTTGGTGCATTTATATATTTATTATACTTTTGTTGCCAGTTTCAATTATTAACTATTATTATCTTAGGATACATGTAATTTATCTCTATATATTTTTGTACATATAATACATATTATCCTACTGTTGGTATCGTTCTACTGCTATAAATAATACTATTATTATTATTATAAGAATAAGAAAGTTTTAATACTTTCTATATATAAATATTTCGATATTACTATGTTTTAAAAGAAACTTGTTCCAGCTAATAGTATTTACTACTATGTAATTTTTAAAAATTAGTTCAGCTTATATTTACTATTTAACATTTGCAAACAATTTACTATAACAGAAACAAAGTAGTATAAAATAATTATCGAGAGGCTGCTGGTTTTTCCAAAGTTATTTACGTGATAATAAAAAAACTATTGAATTTAGCTATTATATGTATGTACATCAGTAAAAAAAACATGTAAGGATAATGAACCCTGAAAATATGTATGGTAATTTATCCCATTACAGTACTTAAAAAAATGGATATACGTAGTTAATTGCCTAAGAATAGGTAGTTACAAACTAACAAACAACTTCTTCACTACTACTGCAAAGGACGAAAATAAAAAATCCACAGCGAAACAAAAATGAACCTATTGTTACTGTCTTATTGGTAGACGTATTGAAAAATTACGATTCATGTTCTGTAAGACATATCAAAACATGAAATTAATGGCATTCAAGTTGTCACTTAATGTTATATGTTTAGCGTTTATTCAATCAAGAACCGGCTTGTTGTGGTTTTGACATATTCTCTAAAGGACGCGTCAAGTAGTGGAATGTTTCAAATACTTTAGAGATAGTGAATATTGGATCGTTTAAATGTTCTGATTCGCCTTCTTGTTGTAATTCCCTTAATAAAAGATATAGTATCCGAGTTGAAAATATTACCAAATAAGTGTTAATATACTACTTATTAATCATTTATTAAAATTTCCCGTTTTTATTTAATTACTTCCATCTTTCAAAGACTATAATTAAATTTATATACTCATTAGTAAAATGTCCATATCATTTTGTAAATTACGCAAATTTAGTTTGCTTATATCTAAATGTGTAATTCCTATGAACGTTCTTGGATAAATAATTATTAGTTGCATTAGTAAATGAAATATTCAATTATCAGAATTTCTAATTACGATCTATCCATATAAGCATACTTAATTAAAAATCCCTATATAGCTTATAGTTATTAGTGTTTAGCTTTTGATTAGGTTTTCTTTTTCATAAAGAAATAATTGAGCGTTAGAAGAAGTAATTTGTGTAATTAAAAATTTAAGTACCTGTACTTTCTTGTAGATGATGTTTGAAGTAGTAATTTAAAGGTATGTACCTGAAACAAAAAAATATGAATATTATTACATAATACTCACATTATATATATATATATATATACACTCCTGATCAGATGACACTTATAAACATATGGAGAAAGCCTACGTAATCTTAGAAAAATTCCATAACATTTTTTGTGCAAATAATTAACACACAAAATTTACATTTTCTACTATTTGTTTCTTACAAAATAAAGAAAAATGTATCGATTGTGTTTCATAAAAATATGCTCTTTATCAATAAATACAGCTCTACAAATGGTAGTATTCTTTCAATTAATCGATTAATGTAATTTTGTATTATAACCTCCTGTACTTTCCAAAAAGTTTCCTTATATGTTTTCTCAATTTCAGAATTTCACGATCCTTATTGTAATGCTACGGAGTTGCAGCCTGAACCTTATGAAGGTCTCACCATAACTTAAGAATCCTTGCGATTTTCATTTTATTCTCTGAAATCATTATCTTGCTAATATAAAAAGCACCTTCCAATCAGTTCACTTCCATTTGAGCATTAGAACAGCACGTAAAGGTTCATTTTTTTAAGAGCTTTTCATACCCATTGCTCTCTGTTTTAACAAATTCACCAACAGAAGAAATTTGTTATCGAATAATTCTAACTTGGGCTATAAAACTTGCTTATACTGCTCTAAAATTCAAGTTTTCTACGTTCGCAAACTTTGCTTGAACCGATTTATAAATAAATTATATAATTTTATTTCTTGTGTTGTCGGTCACTGATTTCATAACCATATCATTTAAATCCTCACGGTGTTATCCAAGAGCTACCACTACATCTACATTTCTCCACTGATTAACTTCATCTCTGCGATTTATTGTTTAGGGAGCACGATATCTTGATATTTACTCCTTTCTGTTATCGTTTGATGTAGTGATTTTTTGATACACGTATACACCCACAAAATTCACGTGCATTAAAACATGATCAGCATGTAATGGAACGGGTAGTTTAAAGTTTCGAAATAAGTTCCTTTCGTCCTTTTTTCTCTACCTTGACAAATTAATCATTTCTTTTATCTCCTTCTAACCATTCAAATTGTTAATTGTTAGCCTGTTACTGTTCAGTGTTGAAAGTTTTAAAGCCTGACCTAACGTAAATATAAAAATTTGTTGGTATGGATGAACACATACTGCAGGCGCAAAATGTGACGAATATGATTATTTAAATACGTAGGGATGTAAAGAGTTAGAGGTTAGACTAACTCTTTACATCCCTACTTATTTAAATAAATAATATTCTTTCTATAGCGTTCTCTCTCACATGCTAGTTTCAGTGTATACCTCTGAAGTTCTCGCGCTGTCTGAGACTGACTTTAATAAGCGCAGAAACAATGTATCTTCGAGATTGCAAAACGAAGCCCAAACGTCTAAACTAGTATGTTTCATTTTTGAATTGATGCACGTACTCAAAAACGGTTGAGTTTATTTTGCACCACCTCCCAATACATATTGGCGCTTACTATCGAAAGATTACAAATTGGACTCGTCACATTATAAAACCTGTTTCCGCCAATCTGAAATTTAACTGTAAACTTATTTTAAAAGCTGTTTGTGCGTTTTAGCTTTAAATAATGCAATTTCATGTTGTAATTGGTGTGACTGTACTACCTGTCAACGGTTTTAATATATTAATTTTCACCTTGTTATTAAAGAACACGAATAATTAAGTTCAAGATTGATTTTCAAAAATCCCGCCACCGGCTTCAATGCACTTTCGAACTCTCGTGATAACTCCACGTGTAGCTTTTCTGAAGTTATCTAGCATATTGCGAACGAGCATCTCATTTCGTGTTTCTCTTTCTCTATTGTAGATGTCGGCTTTCATCCATCCTCATACATAAGGGGCAAAATCTGGAATCCTTGGCGATCAATGAATTGGACCATTTTGGTCGATTTATCTTCCAGGAAATGCTAAATTTAAATAATGTGACCTAACGCTAAGTATATATAGGAGCTACGTCATATTCCATCCTTACAACCAAAGAAACCTCTGTCAAAAATAGTTAAAATCTCGTTTTCAAGAACGTTTAGATAAATGAGCTCTATAAGCCATATGGTAACAGCAGGCCTAATTAACTGATTGTCCATCATACTACACCATACATTTACAGAGAAGCGTTGTTGATAATTGCATGCCATTTGGCTTTTCGCCAGACCATGCTTATGACTTACGACTGTTATTGATACTGTCACGAGTGAAAATAGATTTATAAGTAAACAGTATTAATGGCGATTAGTAATTAGTCACGGACAAAATTCCAATCGTTTAGCTCCATCTCTCCATGATGGTGAGATTGTGTTAAATCCACTGCAAATGGTAGGAGTAGAAGCCATGCATATATTATGTTCGCTCTGCTCTTGTATGTGTACGACGCCATATATATCGAAATTTTTCGTATTTTTAAACGGAAAAATATAACGACTCTAGAATCTGGTACTCTGCGATTAGAAAATCGTGAGTGGTATTGCCTACAAGAAGCAAGAACATTTGTTTTACAAAACTCGTAAACAAATGCTATGTTAGAATATTTAGCATGTGTATATATATAACTGCAGCATTATTATAAACTCTTGTAATACCAAACAACGTCAGCTTACAACTGTCATATCAAATACAGACTGCTGAGTATTTGTCAGTTATTTCAGATGTACGTGTGTATCAAGTATGTACGCGCCAATTTCAAACAGCTGTGTATCTGTAACCACTAAAGTCTAGACACATATATATGTGAACACTTTTATGCAAAATAGTCTATACTGCCACTACCTAAAATAATGAGTGATTCATTTGGGGGTATTTTTTTAAAAAATAAAAAGAAATAAAAACTTCAATTTTATCGAGTATTCTTTATTATCATACAAAAGAACCATTCTTGACGTCTATTTTTCAAAAACTATTTCCTTCAAATGTTGGCCGTAACTGCCCCTAACGCGAGTAATGTTGGCTTCCAATTGCTCAATCGTAGAGGGCTTATCCATGTAGACTTTGGACTTTACGTTGCCCCAAAGGAAAAAATCTAATGGCATAATATCAGAGGATCTAGGCGGCCATTGCACAGGTCCATTCCGTGAAATTAAATGTTCTCCAATTTGTTCTCGCAATAAAACTATTCTTACATGGGCTCTGTGGCAAGTAGCGCGGTCTTGTTGGGGCTAAATGTCATCGAGATAACGGGCTTCAATTTCAGACAGCAAATAGTCCGTTATCTTGGCGCGATAACGAGCACCATCACAGTTACGTTGCGGCTGTCTTCATTTTTGAAGAAATGTAGACAGATAACTCCACTTGCCCATAAACCACACCAAACCGTAGTTTTGTCTAGATATAATAGCAGCTCTTGGATCTCTTTGGAATGTTCTTCCTTTCAAATACCGCAGTTGTGCTTATTGGCGTAGCCGCTAAGCCAGAAATGGGTCTCATCGCTGACAAAATTTTGGTCGAAAACAGTATATCTTCTTCAAGCTTCTCAAGAGCCCAAAGACTGAAACGGTGACAATTCGAAAAGTCGGTCGCTCTCAATTCTTGAACGAGTTGAGTTTTGTATGCTTTTAAACTAAGATCCTTACGTAAAATACGTCAAGTTGTGGCATTCGACAAGCCAAATTTTGAAATCATTCAATTGTTGTCATGAAGCAAATCAATCTTTTTTTAACGTGATGGACCAGCTTTTAATTACTTAAATATGAAAAGAAGAAATCACCCAAAATGTGGAATATATTATTAAATTTTTTGTGGATAAACCTCTTTTACAGAAATACTCTGTAATTTTCATTTCTATTTTATTTATTAATAAACACCATTAAAGGTTAAAATAAATAAACCATGAACAAATTAAGACATATGCTTGAGACTTCGAGAACACTAATGATAATAAATAATAAATCTAAGTTCATTTGTCGGTCAAAAGCCAACATTTTGCTAGCTATTAGGTTATTAGTACTGAATGATTGTAGTGCATATTACCTAAATATTTACAAATTATTCAACTGACTATTTCTTTCCATTATTCGAAGTCCCAATAAATATTTATACAATTACCCTAATATTAATTAAAATAATATTAATGACACGTAATTAATAATATTGAATATCACATCATCCAATAATATCGCGCCTCCTTCGTTCCCATCTCTCACATTAAATCTCAACACCAAGTCTAATAGGATCGTTTACCGGTACACTTAATTACTTAATTGCAGTTAGAGGGCGCTGAAATGAGTGCAAGCGTAGTAGACAGCAACGAACAGCAGAAGCGGCAGTAAGTTTTGAATTAAAAATCAATTTGAACAGCATCAGTTTTGCTAAGTCTGAGCATAATTTCCCGTACACCGTGTAATCGATTTAACCCAACTAATTCGTAATCAATATTTGATTGCAAGACACGATTAAACGCACTGGAAATGAGATACGTGTTACATGTAGTTTACTGAAGTCAATGTAGGATTGGTTCTCTGATAATACATATATGGTCGATTTACAGAATTTATGAAACTGACGATAATTTCAAAACGAACCATTTATTAATAGATTTTGTTTGCCGAAACCATAGCCCTAAGTATTTAAAATATACATGCGGGCACGGTATATCGTCAAAATAAACTGTAAACTAGCATTCAATTAATGAATCACGATTTAAGTAAATTTAACATTCATTTCACATAACACTTAGAAGTTTCACTAATAATAAATTTTACATCTTAATGATGTGAAGAAGCATAGCTTAAACTTTATAGATAAATAATATTTTGAAGGAAAGTGTTGGACATATGTAATTGTCCGATACTCCAGTACATTCGAAAAGGAAAAGGGGATCGCAATGGAATTTGATAGCGAGTAATAATACATAGCTTATACTCGAAAGCAATGCTAGAAATGCACTAGTAACGGTAGTATCTTCCTCGAGCCGCTAGTATCTCAGCAACGCAAATTGACACAGTCTGCGACATTGTATGAAGCATGGTTGGATTGCCAACAACACCACGCCAACTCGACATGTATCCTGCTGGGAGAGCCGGATACTTCTGAAGCATCTGACCGATCATGCCCCAAACGTGTTCGGTCGGATTGAAATTTGTAAAATGGCCAGGTCAAGGAAGCACCCGTCTTTAGTTGTGTTGCATAAAGATAGGGGATAAAGGACGTACGACATAATGGCAATTCGTCATTGTCTGATTGTGCGTCATCCAGATCACCCATCCCATTTCTGCTGTTAGTGACAATGGACGTGGCTTAACGCACTTTTAATTAGACTATGTCTAAGACGAGCCAATATTCACGGGTCTTCAACACCCAGCCTGAATTTGTATTCGTCTGAGAACAAGATGCGTGTCCACTCGAGCCGCCACCGTTGCTTTGCATAGCGTTCATTTTGGTGTTTTGCAGTAAACATTGACGAATACTTCTTGCACTGAGTGCTCCTTTCTTTTCCGTAGGACATACTTCTGCTAATTGCCTAAAAAATGATGCACGCGCGGCCAACACCAAATGAACAATCGCTCGATACTCTCGGGCTGTAGTAATGCGATGGTATCCAGATCTGAACCTCGCGTTTTTCTCTCTTTTATATTTCATAAATGCCATGCGTCCTGGAAAGTACTGAGCCTCGACCCAGATGACGCACGATTTCGAGGAAGGATGTACCCATATTATACAACCCGACAATTTGCTACCGTCCTTTCTTTCTTGCCTCCAACATATCGACATATAAATGTTTGTAATAATATAGTTTGCGTTTCTGCGAAAATATATATATATATATATATATATATATATATATATATATATATATATATATATATATATATATAGCGACCACTTAGTCAATTTTTTAATTTTCTCTATGTCATCTATCGAAGCAATGTAATAGAATTGTCATTGGATCACTCTTCCAGAAAGAACTTCATTTCAAGCATACTTATCTCTAAAGGTTTTACGTGGGTATTTGTTATTTAAAATTCGCAAAACTTTATTATATAACAAGGTTACGAATAAAAAGTGATTCATCTTCATCACGAAATCTTTCGGAATCAATTCAAACAGTTTGTTGATGTAATTCATATCATATAAGTATATTACAAAGCATATTTCAGTGACACTTATTGTTGTATTATGAATAAGTAAATTATTGAGGGAAATGGGTGTTAATTTTACGAATATAAAAATCACTTGTGAGAACACTATTTCTGCACAGAAGGAAAAACTTAATGTGGACCATGGTTTAGTGAATTTGAATAATTTGGGGAATTTATTCTTCGATGAAGTGAAGATCTTAATTGAAATTCTTTGCAAATAAGGAAGCTTTCTAAAATTATGATTAGTATTCACTTTTTATTTTAGGTTACTTCGAATATGTTAGTACATGTGTATTACTATTACAATCGTGCCTCTAATATTTAAATAGGAAAAATCCATGCAATTCATTATTCTTACAATTTATGAAAAGACTTAATTATACAATAACGACGCATTTCCTTACAAATAGTTCATTAATGAAGAAAGCTTTTTAATTTTACTAAAATGAATCTCATTATGGCTTCAACACGTAAGTATAATTAGACGATTAAATATTTAATTAAATACTTCACAAATCCTTAGTGCACTTGTACGTCTACGTATACTAACATGTCCAAAATGATTAATTATTAGCGTTTTTAAGATATTATAGTAACACTAATTATGGCAACACTTCAGACTACTTTTGATTTCAACGACATGAACGTATGTATGTATATACATACGTATATTACTGTTTCTACGATATAAGGATGTAATTTACTTTACTTACTATATTCACATATACATATATGTACATGTAAATTATTTTTATAATACAGTAGACTAACATGAATATGTATAGCGCAAACATTTACGAACTTCAAACTACAGTGACGCTTTGAATTTATACCTCTAAATTATTTAAATATAATACAAAACACGGAAAAACACGGAATATTTAAGATATTTTTTAAATAACTGTCAGTCTAGTCTATTGTTACACGTTCTCTATTTTAAAAATATTTAATTGTCATTTCATCATTTAGAACCCATTATTACAAGGAATGTGAGAATTCAGATTTAATTTAACTACAGTAAAAATTTAATAATAAAACCTCAAGTAATTTTCCAACAAAATGAAACTTAAAATAGAGATAATAAGATGTGACATTCACATGTCAGAGACCTTAAGAACAAGAACAAGTGATATACTAGTATGTGCATATGGCGCAGTAATAATGGCCAGACGAAAACAGGAACTAATACGGATATGCCTGATATTGGTGAAAACGATCGAAACAGCGAATCTACATGGAATTTGGAATAAATTAAGAAAAACGTGAGGAAAGATTAACTATAGTTTTAAAAGCAACAAGATACAGAATATTTTAGAAAGTTAAATGTTATATGTGAGAAAGTTAAACGTTATATGTACGTACTTATTACTGAACGAGTAAATGACGAAAAGGAATAGAGGCAAAGTCGACAAAGGACACAGCTCTACAAGTAACAAACAATAATAATTTTCGAAAACATTGACAAAAAAGCCAAGACGAACTTGTACAAAACAATTACCAGACCAACAGTGATGTATAACAACAAAGTGTGTATTTTCAACAAAAAAAAGCAGATCACGATAAATACCCACTATAGAAAAATCTTTCTTTTTGAACGAAAACAAATCAAGAAATGTATAAGACAAGATACCAAATTAATAGATATAAATTTAGGGGCAGCAATATGCAAAGGGCAGATCTGGGAATAGATGAGGAATAGATAATGTGACGCAATTCAAAAAGGTTTCCCTGAAAAGAAAGTCCAGTGTATATATATATATATATATATATATATATATATATATATATATATATATATATATGTTGTCGTGTTTCAAATATATGAGAAGAATTAATTATTTTACTCCCTTATAAAGAATATCAAATGCTACAAATCTCGTATATAATTTGTTATATGTATATCGAAGGAAACTCATTATCGATAATATTTCGCAGTACAAGCTTTATACAAAAACTCACTTATTACTACGTACTTCCTTTAAAATCTTATTATAATCTTATTGGATAACAGATTTATTAATAATAATTGATTTTTACATACATTCTTTGATGAAAATTTTAGAACAATTTTTTAAGTCTTTCTATTGTAACACAGAGAGTATAAGAACCTAAAACATATTTGTTTAGAATTAACTTATGTACACTATAACAATACACTAATATTGGTAGGATAGGTTATCCGTAGTATTCATAAGCATTGAAACAATCATGCATAAGATTCATAACAAAGTATCAGAACAATTAAAAGAAGATATTTTTATAAAGATAGATTAGTTTCAAAGAAATATACCAGTGTTTACAAGGATTTAACAGCAAATCAAACAAACATGAATACCACATATGGTTAAACGTTTAATTTTAAGAGATTTTCAAAGATAATATTTATCATAAGAATAGAAGTCTCGTAATAAAATTTTAGATAGATATTGTAAAGTATTTTGCTTATATATTAGAATTTTTAAGATTTTATCTTTGATTTTGACAAGTGCATTTTAAGTAAATATGCATTCGTGTTTGAAAAATTTTAAAATAGAAAAATTGTGTACCTAAGCAACAAGAATATGCAAAAGTTTTGTTGATACTTTATTGTCGATTTTATTTCATTTTCAATGTCAATGTTGACAATCGTTCGGATTTTGTCTTAAACATATATATATACATATATATATACACCATCGCTCATAAGTATTTAGTTACTCGCATTTAACCCGCAAATTGTAACGAAAATCAAAATTGAAATAATATCTTTTTATTATTTACACATATGAAAAACATATATTTTTGCATCTAAAATAAATTGTTGTATAATATATTTATCTAAATTTTAGACTCGTCTATATGCCCTCCTTTATTTTTAATCACTGTAGCACACAATCAAGGCATTCTTTCTATTAATTTTCGTAATGTTTCAGGTTTTATTTTAACCATGACTCTTGCAGGTTCTTCCACATATTAACAGCAGATGTGGCGGGCGATTTTCTCACCTCTCGGTCAAGTTCTTCACACAGCAATTCGATGGGATTTAAACCAGGACTCTAGGGAGGTCACGCCATGACTTTTATGGTTCCCTCGTTGTCCAATATTTGCAAATATTCCCGGCATAGTTTGGAAGTGTGTTTCGGGTCATTATCTTGCTGGAAGATAAAATTCTGACACGAAATTTTAATTTCAGGAGATTACATTTTCCTCTTATATACTCTTATACTGTTCTTTTTTAGTATACCTTCGATTTTTACGAGATCGCCCACATTTGATCTAGAAAAGCAGCTCCATGTCATGACTGAACCTCCACCGTGCTTAACAGTAGGGGCTATACATTCTTCCTGGGCACGCTCACCTACAGACCTCCTTACTAAAACACGTCTTCGTGAACCGAAAATCTCGAATTTGGATTCATCAGTCCACAATACTTTATTCCAGTCTTCTATGGTCCAATTTTGGTGAGAGTATTTCTTTGCTTGCGTAGAAGCGCCTTCCGCACTGCAATTCATCTATGAAGACTGGTTTCTTTTAATCGCCGTTTAACTGTGGAAACACTGGGTTTTCGACGAACAGCATTCATTTCTGGGCTGTTTTTCGTCTATTTCTTTTGCTTATTAACACCATTGCAAGATCTTCTGCTGAGGTTGTTGCCCTTGGTCTGCCTTTTCGAGTTCTGCTCAACACACTTCCACATTCGCGGTGTTTTTTGATGATATAACCCACGGTGAACTGATTTAATTTATGTTCTGTGCCCATTTGGTGGGTGCTTTTCCCAGTTTTGTGGTATGCGATTATAAACGATCGTGGTTCTACACTCGATTCTTTCCGTTTAGGCATTTCTAACCCATTGAACTTCTTGGAAACACACGTTGTTATCACTATGAACATCTCACAAAAACTAACTGCAATTTTGCCAAAATACCCAACTATAAATACTTAATAGTTTACAATAACACCCTATCTTAAAATAAAATCATAACAATCGAAAATTTTCAAGAATTAAGAGATCTAGTCCCTTAAGTGCAATTATTCTAGCAAGAGTTTTATTAGGGTATAATAGGGTAATCGCATAATTAATTTCGAATAAACTTTTGTAGATTTTAATGTTTACTATGAAATTATTTCTTACTACAGAAATAAATTTTATAATTACAACTTCTCTATAGAAACTGTAATGAAACAAGAGTGACCAAATACTTATGAGCAATACTGTATATATATATATATAGGACCAGTACCGATGCATTTGATGTTCGGTAGTTGTACAACAAACATGCAGAAGATTATCTGAAAAATAACACATATTAATATAGACGTAAACATATAAGTCTGTCAGTGGAAGTTTATGTTACTTGTAATTCATATCCTAATAAACAATTTAATTTTATAATAATAATCCAATGCTTATAAGTTATTAAACATCCAGAACTGTAATTGTTAAAAAAACAGTGATAAATGCATACTAGTGCTATATTAGAAACACTCAAGTATATGATGCGCAAGACACAGGATACTGTTTGAAGTTGGCCGTTCAATTCAAACAACAATCATCTTGTGCAACGACATCTACGAGAACGGAAAGTAAGCTGAAGGAACACGTACGAAAGCATGGACAGTGCTAATGTTGTGATTTCGTTAAAAGATAAGAAAGAGATAAGTACATGGCCTGACATAGTGATGGCGGTAGTTGTTTGAAAAACATCACTATATTAGAAAGTACACAATCCATAAAGAATATGTTTCAAGTTTGAAGACGCCACGTTGTTTAGTATTTGTTTGGCAGCCATCAATAATGAACGTTTTCAGTGAATTTGTAAAAATGGAGAAAATTGGTTATCGTTACGTGATACAATACTTTTATTTGAAAAGCCTCAGCCCAACCGATATAAAAGCTGAATTGGATTCTATTCTGGGTGAGTCTGCTCCTTCGTTTACAACAGTGAAATATTGGGTAGCAGAGTTTAAACGAGGCCGTACGAGCTGCCAAGTCGAGCATCGCAGTGGTCGACCAAATAAGGTGACGACTCCAGAAATGGTGAAGAAAATTCACAAAGTGGTACTCGATGATCGTCAACTGAAAGTGCGCGAGCTAACAGACATAGTAGGCATTTATCTAAAAATTTGGACATGAGAAAGCTGTGTGCAAGATGGGTGCCGCGTTTGCTCACCCTCAAGCAAAAACAGTGTCGTGAAGATGTTTAGCGAAGTTTCACAGCAACGAAGCAGAATTTTTGTGCAAATTTATTGCAACGTTTGAGAGAAGAAATCAAGCAAAAACGGCTGCATTTGGCTAAGAAGAAAGTGTTGTTTCATCAAGTGCACCACCTCACAAATCCGTTATTGCAATGGCCAAAATTAATGAACTAAAGTCTGAATTGCTACCCCATGTAGCCCATTCACCAGATTTAGTCCTCTCGGATTGTTTTCTGTTCTCAAACCTGAAAAAACGGCTTAGTGATCAAAGATTTTCCAACGATGAAGAAGTGATGTCGGCAGTTAATGGCTATTTTGAGGAGCAAGACAGTTCTTATTATAAAAAGTGTATCGAACTTATTGAACATCGCTGGGAAAGGTGTATAGAGCTGAAAGGAAGTTACGTTGAAAAGTAAATATATTTCTTTCCAAAATTTTCGTGTCTTCTTTGTTAGGTCGGGTACTTCTGGGACCATCCTCGTAGTATAGTTCAATTTTGTTTATTATTGTCATTATAATTTGTGAGTAAGAATATAGGTCTCATTTTATTTAAAATATCAACATTTAAATTCAAGTGATTTTAAAATTGAAGATTACATTCATAATGCAGATTTAGTATCAGGTTGTTACATATGAAATGTCCGATTCTGTAAGGAATAAAAAAAGTCTAAATTTAAAAAAAATATAAATATTTATTCTACAAAATAGTCTCCATTTGCATCACTAGTTTGTTGTCAACGGCCTAGAAGCTGAAAAATTCCCTTTGAAAAGAAATCTAGGTTTTGACGGTTCACATATTGCTCAAACACTGCTATTACAAACTCCCGGTCAGGGAAGTCCCTATTTTTAAGTGATTGTGTAAACTTCGGAAAAAATGAAAATCAGTTGTCGAAAGGTCAGGTGAATAAGGTGGGTGAGGGAGAATTTCGTAACCAAATTCCGAAAGTTTTTGGATTATCTGTCGTGCAACATGAGGTCTTGCATTATCATGAAGAAGTATGGGTCCATGTCTATTGAATAGTGAGGGCTGCAAGCGGTTCAATTTTCCATGCATAGTTTCCAGTTCGGCATAATAGGACGCTGCCGTGATGGTTTCAGCAGGTTGCAAAAATGAATAGTGAATAATACCCTTACTGGTCCACCATACAGTCACCATAATCTTTCGCGGGTGAAGTGATGCTCGTGCACGCTGTCTTGGTGCTTCACCTCGATCTAACCATTGTCCTGACCGTCTCCGATTATCATAAAGTATCCACTTTTCGTCACGCGTTACCACTCGATGAAGAAACGATTCAACTTTCTGTCGATTAGCCAAAGAGGTAGCCACCTCTAATCGACGGAGCTTATTGGCTTCCGTTAATTGGTGCGGCACCCAACGATCGAGTTTCTTCACTTTGCCAATTGAAGAAAGGTGACGACTAATGGTGGCAATGGACACTTTAAATGTTTCTGCAAGGCTACGCACTGTTGTCGACGGATTACTTTCAACTTCTACACGCAGCTCGTCGTCATTAACGGTGCTACGCGCATATCCGCGAGGCTCATTTTCCAAATCAAAATTTCCCTGGCTGAATTTTTTAAACAATCGCCATAATGTGCGTTCATTACACGTGGTTTCACCGAACATCTGATTAATTTCTCGCGTTGCTGCAGCTGCATTAATCCCTTTTTAAATTGAAAGAGGTAAATTGCCCGAATATCTCTTGCCGACAGCATTTCCATAGGCGAGACAAGGACAGGTGTATTAATCTTTCCAAGAAATGGAACAGGTACACACTTCAAAATAAATACCCTTTTTTACAAATACAATAATAATTTTCACCAAAAACATATACGTCTGCACACAAGTGCGATTCAGTTCAGACTGAAGGAAAAAACGGACATTACAATTGTAACAGCCTGATACATCGACATCAATCAATAATAAAGCATGCCAACATTATATTTTATGTAAAGCAATTTCTTATCTAGTTTATTTGTTTGTTTACTTATGTTAAGTATATATATATATACATATATACGAGGATCGATCCAGAAATAAGGTTCCCATAATTTTTACAATAATACAAGATCGTTTATTCTCATCAAAATTTACATCGTTGGATAGAGGACACTTAGCTCTATTTTTCTACATAATCGCCATCTCTTTCTAAGCATTTTTGTAGACGGTGTTCCAATTTTTATATCCCCGTGTCGTAGAACGTTGCCGCCAGCCCGTTCAGATAGCGTTTCACCTCTTCTTTGACTTCATCGTCGTTCTGGAAGCGTTGCCCACTCAAGTGTTCCTTTAACTTGGGGAACAAGTGATAATCACTAGGCGTGAGGTCCGGGCTGTAAGGTGGGTGGGGCATGACAGTCCATTCAAAGTTGGTCAAAAGTTCCTTGGTTTGACGGGAGATATGAGGGCGGGCGTTGTCGTGAAGCAGCGTTACACCTTTTGTCAGTCGTCCTCGCCGGCGGTTCTGGATAGCTCGCCTGAGTTTTCTTAGTGTTGCACAATAACTGTCTGAGTTGATTGTTGTCCCAGGTTCCATGAACTCGATCAGCAGTATCCCCTTGCGATCCCAAAAAACAGTGGCAATGACTTTGCCAGCAGAAGGACTTTGTTTAAACATCTTTGCGGCTGGTGACTCTGGGCGACGCCATTGTTTGGACTTTTCTTTCGTTTCGGGCGTGAAATGAAACACCCACATTTCGTCTCCCGTAACAATGGAGTCCAACAATCCTTCCCTATCTTCTTGACACTTTTGCAGAAACTGGCGAGCACAGTCAATGCGTTTCTCTTTGTGTTCGACTGTCAGCATACGCGGTACCCATCGAGCACAACACTTGCGATACCCCAATTTGTCAGTCAAAGCTCTTTGAACTGTACCGTAAGAACTCCCCGGAATCCGAGCAACAAGTTCACGGACGGTGATCCTCCTGTTTTCAAGCACTTTGCGTTGGACCATCTCGATCAGCGCCTCCGAAATTGAAGGTCTTCCACTCCGTTCTTCATCGTGGACTTCCTTCCGACCAGCACTAAACGCCCTGCACCACTTACGCACGTGTTGAATGGTCATACACTTGCCGCCATACACCTCTGTCAACTGTCGATGAATATCCACGGGTGGTGTCTTTTTCACGTGCAAGAACCTAATTACGGAACGAATCTCGCACACGGCGGGATCAGCAATGGGCACCTCCATCACGGACGGCTACTGAGCCAAGACTGAGCGGCGTAGCGAAGCGCGGCAGGTGGGAATCCGGAGTAGGGAAACATACCTACACAGCGGTGTTGCCGGATTTCGTCTCACACCTGCCCGTGCGGCTGGAGTTCTTTGGGAACCTTATTTCTGGATCGATCCTCGTATATATATTCATATATCATCATAGCAACAAATTCAGTTTATCAAGTAAAGTCAATAAGTAATATAAAAAAATAGTCTTCAATCATAATTTAATTCCTGTCAATGGAGATCCAATATGATTGCCATTTATTAAAAAATTTAAATTACTTTCGTACCAAGTTTTAGCCCGTACCCAATGCTTTAGAGACAGACTCCTATTGTTTGTTTTGAAATACATAAACTTGTAAATAATAATAAAAATATATATAAGCTAGTTGATAAACATTTTTTATAAAAAGATAAGTAAGCTGAATATAAGTAAGTAATAATATATATTTGTATATTATATATTTATATGACATTTATTATATATTATTTAATTTCATAATTTTAGTAAACTATTTAAATACACTTTTTCAATTTCTAATAATGTAAACTCAACTAAGCATAGTTTTCTTTATAACAATCGACGCAATCCAACGTTAGGCTAAGTTTGAATATAACTAATCTTTTAAATTCAGTCACTCAACTTCTTTATAGTTATATATACACATATATAAGTATATATATATATATATATATATAGATCTATAGATCTATAGACCTATAGATCTAAATTATAAAGAAATAAATACTATTCGAAATGTCACAACGATTGAAATAAGTTAAGGTATTTGAGTTATAGCTTAGATATATTGTGAAACCAATTTTAATTTAAAATTTTAGATAGCGAAACGACTAATGACAAATCTAGTAATACTTGCAGTTAAGGTGCAGATGTAAATAAACTTGTAAATGTGTCCATAAATATATATAATACCTTGTTAATAATGTAGTTGAATATATTTAATTGCAGGGAGGTATTTCATATAATTTCATCTAAAAATTAAAGAAAAGGAGTTAATAAATAACTATATAATGCATTTAACCATTTTAATTAAGTTATTATTTGGCATGAAGGATAAAGATATGTTAAACAAGCCAGAGGTGATACGGTAATAAAAGCCAATAAGGGAGTAAAAGTAATTGAATATTGGTTAAAGTAATTAGACGTACACTAATTATTATAAGAAAATAAGATCATATGAATGATTTCAAGGTAAATTATTAAGCCTCTCTCTACAGTAGACCCTAATGTAGTTCGTAGCACCAAGAGCCAAGAGTATTGCTTACCTTAAATGCGGAGAGTAAGGGAGGAGTCCTGTGTAAAAGTTCTTAAGGGGCGCATTAGCATTAATTCCTAGAAGTATGCTTGCTAATGCTGAAGCACATAGATCCTCAAATACGTGCCAATGGCAGAAAAATTTGGACAATACAAAATAAATTTTTAAGCAAACTCATTTTATTAACATGAATTCAAGGTCTAAGCTATTAAGGTATATTTAAGATTCCAGAAATATTAATATAATTACTCACAAGTACCCTGACACACAAGGTCTTGGGATTATTAATAAATATATGATTAATGTTTAAGTGAACAATTCTGGTAAATTAGATGTAAGAGTTATTCATATTACTACTAGCATATAATTAATGTTTAACAACAATTCTGGTAACTAACATCTCAGAATTATGAATATACTAGCACATAATTAGTGATAAAATATGGGCAACACTAGTTGTTAGATCCTTATTGATATAAAACTATTTAATATAAAATCTTCTAATAATATTTTTTTAATCTATATAAACAATTTCTCATGTTCAGTTTACATGAACTTTACACTGGCTACTTTGTCTTACGGGTTTCACATTAACGTTACATCTATTGGCTGAAGACCCTGTTACTAAATATATATACATACATACCTACATACATGTATATCTTATTAATAATGTAGTTGAATATATTTAATTACATTGATATATGGTTTTTAATGATCGATACTAAACGATCTACTTTTGATAATACTAATCTTTACTGATCAGCTAAATACTATGCCAATTACCTACCTCTACTCAAACTATGACTGTTTGATGTGGTGTTTTAATTATCAACAGAATCACTCACTTGGCGAGGAGAAAAACAATCACAAAGAATTTTGGCAGTTGCAAAGGACTCTAAAAATTCTACAGGAAAACGATAGCAAATAATCAAATAAAATAACAATACCCACCATGAACAAGTACGGCGTATACTACAATAGGTCGTCGAGAAGTTTCGATCTCGAATGTGTCACCAGCTTAACGTAACGACCCAAAAAAAGACCATGACAAATGACGTATATCCCGTCCCATGCATTCTTTTTTAAAAGACAATTATGAAACACTACGCAAATGTAATCACATACTTGGACTTGAAATTCACATCATTGAAATCTCTAATTAGCGCATCATTAGCAAAACTTACGATATTACTATCGAGAAGGCACTAGTGATACCACAAAGGGAAAAGATAAAAAGATAAGAATGACTTAAGTCAATTTTAATTAGTTAATTTCAAAGCAAAGGGCCACCTGCGTTCAGAAACTGGACAGTAGAGTACCATAACGAGTCAAATTAAATCTGAAGGAAATTACGCTTTTAAGAAGTTTCGATGAATCCATAAGTGATTTTAAAAATTAACGAAATATTATATTCGCAAAAGGTGTTATAATGCTTCGTACCGCGAGGTTCACGAAATTTGTACGGAGGTCAAAATGAGCATGTAACAAAATAGTTGATAATTTACCACAAAAATTAAAAATGATGCAAAACAATCATAAAGTAAAGATAAAATCAGTTAATATTATTTTAAATATGGAGAGTTTTCAGATAATTGAAATTATCTGAATTTTAAAAAATTATTATTTTTGTACATAATTTACTTTTTTATCACAGTTAGTTTTTTATTTAGACATATCAATTTTTATTTCATTTAGTAATAAATGTTGAAAATTCTATGTTACTGTTTATAATTTAAAAGTATTTACAAAGATAATATAATAATAATGTTTTATAATATTATAGATTGATAGATAAGTATTATATTCATGCATCATCATATAGAGTGTTATTTAAGAGCTTGAGAATTTAAAATGATAATACAAGACATAAATATTGTTGGAATGAAATTTTTTTATAATAATCTGGTAGATAATTTCATGGCATTTATTTTATTTTATTTAATATGATTTCCAGCATATGTCCGCCGCGACTACGAGTTACATGGTCTATTCGATCAGTCCAATTTTTGACTACTTTTTCCAATAAATCTCGCAGTATGGCGTCAATGGTGGCTTGAATATTAGCTTCCCAGGCTTCAAGAGTTGCTGGTTTGTCGGCATAAACCATTGACTTAACGTAGCCCCATAAAAGTAATCCACAAGCGCTAAATCGCACGAACGAGGGGGCCAGTGTACAGGACCACTTCTGGAAATAAAGTTGTTACCAAATTGATTTTGCAATAAATCGATTGTTAAGCGCGCTGTATGGCAAGTTGTGCCGTCTTATTGGAACCAAATGTCGTCGATGTCTAGCTGATTAATTTTTGGAAAAAAAATTCAGTCAGCCATTCACCGTAGCGGCAGCTCCTTCTTCATTTTGAAAGAAATAAGGACCGATGGTGCCGCCAGCGTGTAAACCGCACCAAACAGTCAATTTTAATGGATGTAATGGTGATTCATTAACGAATTGAGGATTGTCTTCGCTTCGAATATGGCAATTTAGCTTATTGACGTAGCCATTTAACCAGAAATGAGCTTCATCACTAAACACAATTCTTTGATAAAAATGCTCATCTTCGGCCAGTTTCAAATGATTCCAATCAGCAAAAATGCGACGAAAACAATGGTCGCTTAGCTTCAATTCTTGCACGAGCTGTATTCTTACGTAAAATTTTAGACGTAGTCGAAGGACAAAGACCAACTAGTTGAGAACGACGACAAATCGACATTTTGGCATCTTCTTTAATACTTCGCGCTACAACAGCAATATTCTCTTCGGTACACACATTTCTTTGTCCTGTTGATGGTTTTGAATCGAGAAGAGTAAAATTAGTGCGAAAGCGATCCATAACTGCACGACTTGCTAGCTCGCTAGACCGATTATGTTGACCGCAAAATGGACGAATTGCTCTATGAACTTCGCGAACAGATTCACTTTTTTCAAAGCAAATATCCACAATTTGAAACCGTTGTTCTGGCGTTAAACGATTCATGATGACTTGCCAAACCTTACTGAACAGAAATGTCAACACAGTTTGACATTATAAGCTGTCAAACCATAGTTATCGATATCTATAGTTTTCATGCAGTTTAAAAAACACCCATTATAATTAATATCTATTTAACAAAAGATAATTGATATCTAAAGAAGCTTAAAATAAAACAGTATTTTTTTATATTACTTAACTTCCAAGTTTATATATAAACCATCCGTTACTTAACAATACATACACACATATATACATATATATGTATATATATATATATATATATATATATATATATATATATACATACATTATGGTGTCAGACTCAATGTATAGTTATTTAAAGAAATTATTTTTAATAAAGTAAACTTAAAGTTAAAATATGCACTTACTTATAATAACATTGACTATGTCCTTTAATTTTTTATTGTTTAAATGTATTTTCTTTGATAATAAGGTTACATCTGATTTTGTTATTCTTTCATAGTTTATCAGGTTGCATTTACATATAATTAATGTAATAATGTGTATTTTTCATTATAATAGAAAACACATTTCAAAAACATAATTTGTTTTCAAATTAAGATTTAAAATGAGTTTTGAAATAAGTTGAATAATATAATTGAGTATTTTCTTTCAAAATTTCCCGTGAACAATATATAGATTTAACTATATTCTAAACAAAGATGTAGATTTTGGTAATAGAGATAAGCAGCGTTACTTTGTGCTCGGCGAAAAATCAAGAAAAATTGGTAATAAAATATTTCTTTTTGTACAAATAAACAATATTACATTGTTATCAATATACATAGTATACATTTACCGCACTTAGGCCTCATCAAAATATACACTGGACATTTTAAATGTGACTGTTGGGATAGAAAATTCTTTTAAGACTTCTCTTTCTATATTATTTTATTTTCTATTTTTCCGGTGGTCATTTCTATTGATTTTCACAGCTTTCCCGATATTTCCAATTGTCCCACTGGGTCATACAATCACTTCCTTCTTTTAGGATCATGTGGTTGTTTGTAATTGATTAATATTAGAGAAAAACTTATTTTATATTTGCATGTACGATTGCTTTGGAGTTTTCTCGTGGTAAAAATTTAATATATCTATCAATGCTTTGTAATACGTATTTAGAACACTTCGTATGATGTTAGAACTTCATATACGTAATATATTTAAAAGTTCTTTCCTTGATAATTATCACAGTCTCCTCCGGTTTCTTCTTGATGTTACAACTAAGGCCTGGTTCACCTTTTTTGACATATTTTTGTTACCTAATTTGTTACTATCATCTTTAAAATTCTTGCAATTTTTGCTACGTCACAATATTTCAAACCTTCCGCTAATATGTTTTATTCTTCGATACTTTTATTGGTCTCAAGTTGTTTCGTTCATACATTTCTTTCAGTAGTTCCACAGTTACTTTTTCTTCCTCATTATAATATTATAATTTGTGTAATAAATTCCCATGTAAATGCAATGTTTTTTCTCAAGTCTATGCGCACTTATAAGACATTTAACACGATGGCATAGTATTATATATGGTAAATGTACGACCTCATATCAAGTATACCTACTCCATATCGTTAATTTGTTGTATAAAATTCACCTTCATTGCGCTATTTTTTTCATTCTAGCTCTTTAATTTATTTTACATTTCTTCTCTTAGTTTTAATTACAGAAATTATTTGGAAGTATTTGGCCTCGCTTTAAAATTTTCTTAAATACTATGTGACATAGAATTTAACAATTGCAGTCGGCTTTTATATTCTTTTTTCAACGTTACTTTGCCAGTCATGCAATTTTCGATGAATTTATGCCCCACTAGACAGGACAAGACACTCAAGGCACACCGGGTTGTTGGTAACGAACCCGTCATATCTCATCAACGGAATGTATTGTCTTACACAGGGGACGACGATTTTTCAAGCCGAGTAAACTGCTGACCTGTGCATTTTTCTTACAACGTACGAACTGGATTATAAACTCTGAGAATACACAGAGTGTGCAATGCCAATACGTTTGAAAGATAAAGACAGATTCGCTAAAAGCAATGAAGAGGACCGTACGAGCATGGGAATTGGCTCGAAACAGAAAACTACTAGCAAACAAAAAAAATAAATATACATACAAACAAAGTGAAACGATATAATCTGAATGTTAAAAGACTTCCACGAATTCAAGTAACTTATATGATGATATTTTTGGGTACTACTAGAGTTTTCTAAACTCGCACTTTTTTATGTATAAATTTAAATAATGTTAGTAATTTTTAACTAAACGGTGATCATTCACATATTAATTTAAAGTAAAATACTTTACTTCAGCGATAATTATTCAGACACAGCATTATAAATATTTTTGTTATTATGCGATTCGAAATGCATTAATTATGTAGACCTCAGATTCGCAGTTATATTTAAACCATGCTAAATTATTAACAAAGATTCAAAATAAAAGAAATATAATTTTGAACACCCCATTATAATGGAACTAGATTGAAATTTTAAATATTTATGATTAAATACCATATTTTACAATGTAATATTTAGAACCTAAACGGTAAAATAGGTAGCATTTTGATTGGTGCAAAATGACCAATGTGATAGAACTGTTTCGAAGACCATATTTTTATAAAAATTTCGAAAACCGAAAATATGATAGATCTTTTAAAAGTTCTAATATATAGCTAATAATTTATGGTATGCAATGTGTGAAGCATATTAAATTTGAAATCGATCCCATAACAAACGGTTTAATAGATTTTCGAGAAATTGCAAAGGGTAATAACAAATGTAACTTTAAAGATATTATATAAAAGATGAAGATACTATGTTAAATTATGCAATGAAACTGTTTAGCAATTTGCAAATACATTTTGTACTATATTTTCCAGCAAATTTAATTTAGTTGGGTGTTCATTTCCTTGATTTTAGTTGAGAGAATTTTACTTGTGTTACTAGAAATAAAGTCTGATACCTCCGATCACATTCGAAAGCTACTTGTAAAAGTAGTAGATTTTAGAAATAGACTTAGGAGAATTAATACCAAATATTCATAGGTATTCTATATATTTACTTCTAAACTTTCTGAACAAATCCCTTTTTTCACAATATGTTCGTCAATCGCCTTATGCATCTTTATATCAAAATGATAACCTATTCGCTGATTGTGGTCAGAATATTCATTTTATTAACGCAATTCTTTTAATCGTAACGAATAAAATATTATATTATGCGCTTTTTAAGGTATGCTTGTATTTCTAAATAAAAGTCCTGTAAACCGTTAATGCATTGATTAAAATAAAATAAAAATATTTACATAAACCAAACTTAAAATTCTTCTCTAAAAATAAAATGTAATTAAATAAATATTTACATTGACTGTACACATATTTACGAAGGTGGTCCCAGAAGTACCCGACCCAACAAAGAAAACACAAAAATTTTGGTAAGAAATATATTTATTTTTTAACATAATCTCCTGTCAGCTCTATACACTTTTCCCAGCGATGTTCAATAAGTTCGATGCCCTTTTTATAATAAGAACTGTCTTGCTCCTCAAAATAGCCATTAACTACCGACATTATTTCTTCACCGTTGGAAAAATATCTGACCGCTTAGCCATTTTTCAAGTTTGGGAACAGAAAATAATCCGAGGGGGCTAAATCTTTAAGTCATTAATTTTGGCCATTGCAATAAAGGATTTGTGAGCTGATGAAACATTTTCTTCTTAGCCAAATGCGGCCGTATTTGCTTGACTTCTTCGCTCAAACGTTGCAATACGTTCACATAATACCCATCGTTGATAGTTTTTCCTTTTTCAAGATAGTCACTCAAAATTATTCCAAGCATATCCCTAAAAACTGATGCCATGAACTTGCCTGCATGCAGATGAAACGGTCTTCGCCTTCTTTGGAGCCGGTTCTCCGTTTTGAGTCCATTGTTTTAAATGTTCTTTTGTCTCGGGTGTGAAGTGATGGGCCCATGTTTCATCCATGGTTATGAAACGGCGCACAAATTCTACTTTATTGCTGTTAAACTTCGCCAAACACTCAATTGAAATATCTTCGCGACACTGTTTCTACACGAGTGTGTTGGACGAGTGAAAGCTGTGTGCACCCATCCTGCATACAGCTTTCTCATGTCCAAATTTTCGGATAATACGTGACGTACCGCCGACGATCATCCAGTACCGCTTTGTGGATTTTCTTCACCATTTCTGGTGTCGTCACCGCATTTGGTCGACCACTGCGATGCTCGTCTTGGCAGCTCGTACGGTCTCGTATAAACTCTGTTACCCAATATTTCGCTGTTGTAAACGAAGGAGCAGACTCACCCAGAATTGAATCCAGTTCAGCTTTTACATTGGTTGGGCTGAAGCTTTTCAGATAAAAGTATTGTATCACGTAACGATGACCAATTTGCTTCATTTTTACAAATTCACCGAAAACGTTCACTATTGATGGCTGTCAAACAAATATTAAACAACGTGGCGTCTTCAAACTTGAAACATATTCTTTATAGATTGTGTACTTTCTAATACAGTGATTTTTTTCAAACAACTACCGCCATCTCTGTCAGGCCGGGTACTTATGGGACCACCCTCGTACATATAAACAGTACCAGTTTGCGAATGCGATGAATAGTTAAGAGTTGGTTGAGGTCTAAATACTCATAGCTGAAGCTTACAGACCATCCTATGTATCCATTACAGTCTTTGCTTGCAAAAATTGTGCAGGAGTTGTTCTGATATAACCTCACTTACTTTTTGACTAGTATATATCTATATGAATGAACTTAACATGGAATTCTTCTTTGAACTCAGAGAGTTCCAAACCTTTAATTAGACTTCTTATAAATATAATTGATACATTTTCACTTATGGAATTCTAGAAGTTAGCTTGTGCCACAGTCCACGTAACAAATTACATAAACGGATATCAATCGAATGGTAATAAGTAAATGAATGAAGTAGTTTGAACTACTTTCGAAGTTTCTTTTCCTTTACTATAGTAAATCTATAAATTAGATGATTATAATTAAACTTTCTCTTATTGTATCGGTTTCGAAACCAAATCTGACTATCGAAATGAACTTTAATACAGTCAATATAACGTGTAAATTATTGTTTTATTATTTTTTCACAAGATCATTTACAACTGCATTTATAAGAATTAATTTATGGGTTTTTAAAATTTTTGAATAATTATGGGAAAATTAACTGCAATTCATATTTCTGCATTATTAGCACTACCTATCTTTTCATATTTATAAAGATCCGAATATTTTTGTCTTAAAAATTCCTTCTTTGGATATTAAATTCTCGTTAAACATCGCATACGCAGCCATATTTTTAGAAAGGTACCTCCAAAAATTTTATTTTATTTTTAGTTTGCATTAATAAATATTTTTTAATGACGTTTGTAGCATAATTATTAAATAGTTTTCAAACATATATGCTCTTTCAACATTTTGCAAACCGAAATCTCTAATTCTGTTATTTTAGGATTTTTGAACTAAACTGGGATAGGCAAACTTTCCAATCATCGTATTTTGTGATCAGTGCTAATTATCGAACGCGCAACACAAGTTCGCAAAAATGTACAAAAGCAAATCCACTTTACGTATTAATCAGCGCGAAACAGGAAAAGTCTATCTACATCTAGGATTATCTACTCTATGGAATTGTTGAACTGAATTTGAATAAAATCAACATTCCAGTAACTACGGTTTTTCAGTAACTTAAATAATTAGTGTAGGGAATGGTAGAACGTAATAACATTTAGTATTTAACAGTTCATAGACTATTCCACAACTCAAGATTTTCTTATAGTCTCTTAAAAATATTTACTTTTACTTTCAAAATATGCCATACGTTCAGTAGGGGACTAATATAATAATTCTATGCATGTACTCTTTAGACATAGATATTTGAACGCTTAGATTTTTACAGAACAAACTTTATTATCAGATAATATATGATTAATAACAGTATTTCGCCAAATTTTCAACATTGTTGTAATTCTTCGTGATATAACAAAATACTCGAAATATTTTTAATGTACGTTTTGTAGAATTCCTAACGTCTTTCTTTTATTCTTTTTATTTTTCTGCAGTTTTCGTGACAGATAAAAGTATTTCCAAGTCTTGCAAAATATTTTTATTAAAAAGATAGCATTATTTCCCTTACAACTCGTAGGAAGAGAATAAAAAAGGTGTAGACCAAAATCGAAAAATAAATTCGTAAAAACCATGTGAGATGTTTTAAAGCAGCAATGCAATTATAAGCAATGCAAGAAACAAACCAGGAAAACGAATAAAATAGAGTTATCTACAGATATACATAAAGCTTCGAGGGCCAGTATCATAGAGGAAGTGGTTCCGATGTCCGAAGGGCAAACACGATTGGCTATATTAGCTAGAATTTCGAAAGCTAAGCAGTAAAAATTAGTAGAACAGAATTAGTTCGTGATGCCGGGAGAATTCAGGAATAAGACTTAAACCAATAAATGAAAGAATGGCCAGAATATTTCTATATTTAACATTTATGCGCCATCAGACACTGCAGGCAAAAAGTAAAAGAACGCATGAACAAAAACAGAAACAAGAAATAGAAGTAACTCCAAAGGAATTGGAAAATTACAATACAGAAATAGAAAAAAAACACGCGAAACATGTAGCAGAAGGTACACAATACACATAGGAGCAATGACAATGAACAGAAATTATGTAATTTAACGGCACGTATGAATATGATTACAAACAGAGCTAAATTTAAACATCCCAAACACATCAAAATTACATAGATATCTCCGGAACAGAAACACTGCAATCAAGTGGACTATATACTTTTTAATTAACATAAATACACATCACTGAAAGACATACTATCGTAGAGAGAATTTTGTAGACATACAGACACTGATTACTTCATGGTGATGGCTAGAGCAAAATGAAAAGCAAAGGCAGCATGCATAGAGGGCAAAAAATATAAATTTAAAACGAAATATATATATATATATATATATATCGAATATATGAATATATATATATATATATATATATTCATATATGTATATGTATGTATATGTATATTGAAAATGAAGATGGAGAGACAGAATATATCGCAAACTAGAATCTCCTCTCTCAGAATATGTACGCAATGAGTGAAACAGAATAAAGAAAAAAGTAAAGCATTAGTAGATTATGTGGGTAAGAAGGAGAGCGACGGCCAGAAAACGTGGTATAAACAGATATATCAGGAAATGCTGGGAAAAAAAATTAAAACGAGATTAAAGTGGATTAAGCCAAATGATATAGAGGACGGAAAAGAATAGAAGAAAATTAGGAATGACTACAATAAAACGAGTGGAAGAAGTAAATGGATGGATATGGAAATAGAAGAATTGGAAAATGAATGTTTTAATAGAAATACCACTATTCTTTAATTAACGAACAAAATGAGACATGTTAAGGTAGATTGAATAGTATAAAAAGCAAAAACAGAGAGGTGATATTATATAAAATGTATTACATATATATATATATATAACGGGTGTTTTTTTAAGCTGCATGAGAACTATCGATACCGATAGCTATGGTGTGACAGCTGATAATGTCAAACTATGCTGACATTTCTGTTCAGTAAGGTTTGGCAAATCATCATGAATCGTTTAACGCCAGAACAACGCTTCCAAATTGTGGAAATTTACTTTGAGAAAATAAATCTATTCGCGAAGTTCATAGAGCACTTCGTCCATTTTACGGTCGACATAATCGGCCTAGTGAGCAAGAAATTCGTGCAGTTATTGATCGTTTTCGCACTAATTTTACTCTTCTCGATTTAAAATTATCAACAAGACAAAGAAATGTTCGTACCGAAGAGAATATTGCTGCTGTAGCGCGAAGTATTGAAGAAAACGCCGAAACATCGTCGTTCTCAATTTGTTGGCCTTTATCCATCGACTACGTGGAAAATTTTACGTAAGAATCTTGGCTTGCGTGCCTATAAAATACAGCTCGTGCAAGAATTAAAGCCAAATGACCATGGTTTGTGTTGCATTTCTGCTGATTGGGCTCATTTGAAACTGGCCGAAACCGAGCCTTTTTATCAAAGAATTGTGTTTAATGATGAAGCTCATTTCTGGTTAAATGGCTACGTCAATAAGCAAAATTGCCGTATTTGGAGCGAATACATTCCTCAAGTCGTTAACTAATCACCATTACATATATCCATTAAAATTTACTGTTTAGTGCGGTTTACACGCTGGCGGCATCATCGGTCCTTATTTCTTTCGAAATGAGGAAGGAGCTGCCGTTACAGTGAATGGCGAGCGCTATCGAGCCATGCTGACTGAATTTTTGTTTCCAAAAATTAATCAGCTAAACATCGACGACATTTGGTTCCAACAAAAC
The DNA here is from genome assembly GCA_031893035.1 of Dermolepida albohirtum. Taxonomy (NCBI): domain Eukaryota; kingdom Metazoa; phylum Arthropoda; class Insecta; order Coleoptera; family Scarabaeidae; genus Dermolepida; species Dermolepida albohirtum. The sequence continues at coordinate 604,584 of JAVIWB010006284.1, read as the reverse complement.
GACGCAACTTGGCATACAGCGCGCTTAACAATCGATTTATTGCAAAATCAATTTGGTGACAACTTTATTTCAAGAAGTAGTCCTGTTAGTTGCCCCCCTCGTTTGTGCAATTTAACGCCTCTGAATTACTTTTTATGGGGCTATGTTAAGTCATTGGTTTATGCCGACACACCAGCAACTCTTGAAGCATTGGAAGCCAATATTCAAGCCACCATTGACGCCATACGGCCAGATTTATTGGAAAAAGTAGTCAAAAATTGGATTGATCGAATGGACCATGTAACTCGTAGGCGTGGCGGACATACGCTGGAAATCATATTAAATAAAATAAAATAAATGCCATGAAATTATCTACCAGATTATTATAAAAAAAATCTCATTCCAACAATATTTATGTCTTGTATTATCATTTTAAATTCTCAAGCTCTTAAAAAATACTCTATATATCTGATGCATGAATATAATACTTATCTATCAATCTATAATATTATATTTAAATAAAAATAAATCATATTTAATAAATAAATGCCATAAATTTATCTAGCAGAGACTCCAGCCTCAAGTAATCTTAAATTTTGTTGTTGTCGAAATAGATGTTTTTATCAATTTTTGATAATAATAGCTTTGTGCTAAAACTTGTGTTGCAACTACTGCCCCTCCTACAACGTATTTTAATTTTATCTAATCTCAAATCGTTGATCGCTAATACTTTTCTCTAGTTGAAGTAATATCTCGTACCTTGTTTTAAAACTAGTCAAATTAATATTTCATATATATATTTCAGAGCTGTTGTTTCTAATAATATAACAAATCCCGCTGGCAAATTATGAGAAAATACAGCACACCTATATCCATTTTTTCTATTAACTTCTTTTGCTCTTTCTTTTCCAATTGTAAATCTCCTAATGATTCGTACTAGTTATCATTTTTTAAGATTTCTTTGGAAAAACTAGTTATTATTTCATTCGCTTTCTTTAATCACCACCAATGTCTATCAATAAAAAGTTATTAGTGAAATTAAACTAAATATTAAATTTATATCGTTTATTCTTTCAGCACACTTACTAATAAGATTAAAGATTAAATACTGTGTTGAATTATATTACAATAACGAAATACACAAAGTGATATGTAAAGCACGGAGTTAAAATATTGTTACTTAATTTGTTTTCTTAATGATTTATTAACGATAAGTAAGTCCGTAGGTTTGTATTGGACACCTTATTGTGTTTAAATGGTATAAATTGGTTATATGGTGAATATTATGATTATTCATATTACGTTATTTACACAACAAACAAACTTAAAGGCTAATAAATCAAAATACAGGATTACAAGTCGCATTAAGAAATTAAGATACAAACCAAGATTTGATCAATAAGGTTGATATATAACCCCTTTCCACAATTAACTATTTGTAAATTCTGTATACGCATTTCGACAACCAAGTTGTCATCATCAGCAGATAATTTCAAAGCGTCGCACCTGGTAAAACACGGCGAAAAAATTGTACGAAAAATACACTCCGTACGCGATCCGCACCGTTGAAAACCAAGATGTGCACATCTTGGTTTTTAGAGTGTCTCTTAGTTTACTAGCCAAGATGTGCACATCTTGGTTTTCAACGGTGCGGATCGCGTACGGAGTGTATTTTTCGTACAATTTTTTCGCCGTGTTTTACCAGGTGCGACACTTTGAAATTATCTGCTGATGATGACAACTTGGTTGTCGAAATGCGTATACAGAATTTACAAATAGTTAATTGTGGAAAGGGGTTATATATCAACCTTATTGATCAAGTCAATCAACCACAGGCTCCATCAAATTCAACTACAAACCAAGATGATAATAAGAATTGATTATAGGAACTTGGAAATAGTAGATAATGTGGACTATTTAGCAATTATTTATGATACTGATTGACTTTCATTTATTTAAATGAGATCGTTTATGAAGTCAAGTACAAATATAAAAGATCCAAAATAGACTACAGCAGGAATACAAAAATTTCAATTTTTTTAACATTCTTTTTCTTTTGCATAAAGGTACATAAATATTTAATATATACAGGTTGAGCTTTTTTTTCATTTTTTGTATGGAGATCTAGAAAACTAACAGATATAGAAATAGGAAAGGATGTGTAGTTTTACGAACCTCACTTAACCTAGAGTATCAATAATCTTTACCAATTGGTGTTAACTAATTTTTTTATCGGACTTACCTTTTTTATGAGTTATGACCCAAAGTTTTGATTTTTTAAATGGCATTCATAGTTCACTATGACTTCATTGAAAATAGTTTATTTTTTCCATTACAAAAATACACTACTTCGTATGGTTGTGTTAAATAAATGAGTTATAGGCATTTTTAATTATATCTTGCCCTTAAGCACTTACAAGTCACTTCACCGAACAGAATTGTCTGTGAAATGCGATGTCAGATTTGACATTACACGTACACTTGGCATTAGCTTGCGTTTATTGAGTTTTTAAAGTGTCGTCACGGAGTGAATTTTGCTAATCTAGAAAAACTTGACATTGTTTTTTATACACTGAATGTAACGAAAATTCCCGTAGAGCTAGCTGCAAACGCTATTTTAAGAACTTTTTCAACCGACTTCACTACCTACATTTAAAAACCTATTCGATAACTTGCGAGAATATAAAGCATTTACGAAATTACAGCAACAAATATTCTTATTGAAAAAAAATAAATTTCAACCATACAAGTTATCTGTGGGTCAAAAGTTGCATCTCGGATACAACGAAAACCGCACATTGTTTTGTACCTAGTACAGGAATATGTGCAGAGCAGACCCTCAGTTCCCCATTTAGAGTTTTATGTACCGACGAAACCCGTGTAACAAACTGCAGGATGATATCCATTTCCTAAAAACTGAATTACAGGATATACTAGATAATTTAGATTTAAAAACTAGAACCATGTTAAAATCGTTTCATCATGATGGAGCTGGGTCACATAACACTTTAACTGTCAGACAATTCTTAAATGTAGAATTTACGAACATCTGGATAGGAAGAGGTACACCTGTTCAAAAGTATTTTTTGCTTGTGTATTTTGAATAATTAATTTTGAATATAATTTGACAAATCATTTTTGTTTTGAATTTTGTAATTTAATTTGTGGAAGTGTTGTTCATTACTTTTACAATAAGCTGAGTATGTGTTGTGTTTAAAAATCTCTATGTTCGATTTTGTCAAAAAACAACTTTGTTTTCAATCACAAAGAAACTAAGTTGCTATAACTCTTTTATTTAACATAATCATAGTTTGGATCATAATTCAAAAAGGACAAGTCCGATAAAAAATTATAGTTAACACCAATTGATAGAGGGTATAGCTGCCTTAGATATTTTCCTTTTTAACTTTTCTCTAAAATCAATAATGAAATAGGTATTCGAGGTTAAAGAAAATGGAAGAATTTAGTTTTTTGTAAATATCTAGTAAGCTGTGAATTTTCGCTGAAATATAATAGCAGACTAAGTCATATTCGTAAAACTACACTTTCCCTATTTAGCCAAATCTGTATCTGCTGTAGTTCCTGAGAGCCCGTAGAAAAAAATTTAAAAAATACAAACTATACTATATGTCGAAAATGTAAAAGACCAGTTAGTTTAGAGTCCGCTGTAATTGTCTGCATAAAATATTGTAAAAGTACTTTAAACGCCACAAGTAAAGCACGGAGATTTAAGCATAGAGGCTTAATATAAACTTTCTGTTCTAAGAATAACCGGAATGGCTTAAAAAGGTTTTAAATCAAAAATCATTTTATTTATTCTAAATACAATCCTTCACTAGAAATACAATGACTTACGTGTTCAGGAAGCGCATCACTTATTACAAATAGCATTAAAATTACTCGTCGTTAATTATTGAATATTTTCAGTTAATATGCCTGGTCTAGAGAATACGGAGGATGTGGAAGTAAACAAATCTGATCTTTTTTCAAAAAATCTATGGAACTTGATGAACTTTGAGAAAGTGTACCTATAGTCACTTAAATGCGTTTCATCTTAGCTTCTAACGAACGAATGTTATGATATGTTTATAGTTTCTTGAATTCTTCTGTCAATAGATGGAGTCACCAAATAGAGCCATTCCAGTTATTTTCGGCAGTAAATGTCCATTAATTATCGTGCAACAATCGGTAACTACAGCCTATCACAACCTTTAATACAGCAAGAGAATACTAATAACGTTAGCGATGATATTTTTTGGAACAAAATGTTTATAAATCCATGGAATCGTAAGAAAAATGAATTTTAGCTTCTCCAAATTAATTTTTTTCTTTGGCGTAAAATACTGAATAACGACATTCAACATTTTAACGATTTCTTTCTTATTGAAGACAACCTATTAATAACATAATCGTCATTAAAAGCTGTTCGATCTTATGAAATCATGTCTTCGCGATGCCCAATTCGATACAATTTCTAGTCATGAGTCAATGGATATGGAACAAACTTTGAATATAGTTTCCGAAGACCAAGTTTTTCGGCTAGAATGCAATGAATTGATGTCCTTGGTATACCAAGTTCCATTACCACGAATACCGCTGAGGTTT